>JAOCPS010000031.1:909829-931166 GCA_025505425.1 Graphium colonna | reverse complement strand
CGGATGTTGCGTGTGTCTATGGGCGACGGGATCACTTACCATCAGGTGAACCGTCTGCTCGTTTGTCTTCCTTTCCAATTAAAAAAAAAATCCATCCTTCGAACTCAGCATATCCCTTTGGGTTGCGGAGGTCAGATACCAGTCGCTCTGCGTGAAAACTGAGATTCAGGTAACATTTGGGTGGATTAGAAGCCGACCCCAAGTAACTTGGGAAAAGGAGGAGAAGAACAAGAAGGAGGTCCATAAGGTAAGAGGCAGTAATGATTAGTTAGATAGCCCATTACTGTAATATAAAAACATCATACCCGTCAAATAATTTATATCGACCGGCATCCTAATGGATGCCTCGACACAACGCACTTCCTGCACTAGCTGCTGCAGCTGGGTCGGTGTCAATGAGCACTGATGGTCGGTCCCCTTCATACTTCTATCTAAAGTTATGTGCTTTTCTATAACCTGTGTTTGGTTGTAAGGAAAAACAAAGATTATATTTTTGCAAGTAAGGAAGTTTTGAATACAGTTTTTTAAAGTTAACCAATATGTTTGCACATAAAAAACAATATTCGGTCAGAATTTATTTTTTTATAAAAAAAAATGCAGCCCTAATATAAGATCAAAGCTTTATGTTACAATGGCGTTTTTACGAACATAAATCACACAAACACAAACACTCAGATCCGAAACAACTATTTGTACGTCGTAGAAATATTTGCTCCGTGTAAGAATCAAACCCACGACCTGACACTGCAGCCAATGTATTAGCAACTGCGCCAACCGGTTTATAAATGTTTAAAAACAAACATTAAAAAAAACGCTGCCGTCCCTGTAAGCTCTATGGCGTGTGTTGCAAGGGCGTTTTACGTGCACACACACACAGATCCGCAACAATTATCTGTAGGCTATACAAATAATTGTTCCGGATGGGAATTAAAGGCTCGTCCGGCGACGATGAAGCTAAGGGCTGTTATCCCACATTTGTCATCCCTGGTCTTCTATCAGGGGGGAAGGTTGCGCGCGTAGGCCGGCCTCCTGCACCCTGGTCTTCGCCTGCGGATGTCCAGAGTGGCAGTTGCCTCCCTTTCTCTCTCCGCGGCCTCCTTCCGGGTCATCACGTCCTCGCAGAATGCGAGGACAGCACTCCTCAACCTCTCGCTGTCCACCATAGCGTGAACCATGACGGGTAGCGAGAGGTAATGCCCCATGATAGTCATCAGCTCTAGGCGCTGCTCCGACCAGGCTAGGCACTCTTCTAGCACGTGACCGGCCGTCTCCTCGGCACATACGCCACAGTGGTGGCAATCTTGTGTAAGCTCTCTCCCCGCTATGTGGTGCAGGTACCTCCCGAAATAACCATGTCCCGAGAGGACTTGCGTAGGTGAGAGAGCCATGCTTTCTGTTCAACCATTGCTTCAGGACTGGACGTATGTCCTCCACACTTCTTAGGCCGGCACTTGGGTACTCCAGTCTCCATCCCCATTCTTCTATTGCTAGGGAGTGCAGCTGTTCCCTGCACCTCCTCTGTTCTTCCGGCACTAGCTGGTGGCCCCGGGCTATAGCTTCCTCGCACCTCTTATACAAAGAGCCGTAGTTCGCCGATTTAGGGTGTCGGCCCAAACCGGAGCACCATACAGGGCCATAGACTTAATGACTCCGGTATATAGGCGGCGACAGGAGACGGATGGACCTCCAACGTTAGGGAGCAGCCTACCGAAAGCTGCCGCTGCTCTCACCACTTTCGGTGCCAGGCTCTCAAAGTGGGGACTGAAAACTCATTGGCGATCCAGGACCCTTCCCGACACGGATTCTCTATACGACAGTGCGTCAGGTAGGACTCAACAATACGCCGCAGGTAGAGAGGCACTTCATGAAAGGGGAGTGCCTCATTTAAACAGACCCAGGGCAAGGAGTTAAAAGCGTTGGCAATGTCGAACGATACCGCCGAGATGACCTCAAAGGGCTAAGCAACTGTGCCAACTAGTCTAAAACTGCTGCTAACTTCGTAGTTGTAATCTAAGTTTAACTTTTTACAGACTTCAAATAAGGAGGGAAGGTTCTCAATTCGAATATTTATATATTTTTTATGTACGTATGCGCATATCTCCGCCATTTAGGAACCGGTTTTAAAAATTCTTTTTTTATCTTAAAGGTATTCTTTCGGAATGGTCCCATTAAATTTGCAGGAAATCGGTTCAGTAGTTTTTATTTAAAAACAAAATAACAAAACTGAAGTTATGTATTTTTGCGCGTATCTCCGTCATTTATGAACCAATTTCAAAAATCATTATTTTTTATATGATAGAGCATTCTTAGTCCCATAAAATTTTCAAAAAAATCGATTCATTAGTTTGTTTTTTAAATAAAAATAATTCTCATGTATCTCTGTAACTAATGAACTGATTTGAAAAAAGTATTTTTTTTTTTATCTGTTAGGGTACACTTTCACAAAATCTTTATACAAATCGGATTAGTAGTTTGTTTTTAGACTCAAAATAACGGAGAAAATGTGTTTCGAAATTACACTTTTAAGGCGTTTGAAGTCGGTTTTTGTAATTTTCTGTAAAAAATAAATTTTAGTTTAATATTAGGCTTAAAAAACTAACAAAAATATTATGACCAACCTTAGCTCCTAGTGCAACAGCGGCTACCGCTATTTTGATTCCGAGTTCATGACCAGAGTATCCAATGGGAACATCAAAACAGTTTCTGTAATCTTGCAATACCATTATATTGCAATCGTTATAGGGAGTAGGATATGCGGAAACGCAGTGCATCAAACAGAACTGTTTATGCTGCGCCGATATTAATTTATAAATAGAGTTAACTGTCGATTTATCTATCATCCCAGTGGAAACTATAAGTGGAATATTCTTCGATGCAGCGTATTTTATCAACACAAGATTGTTGGAATCACCCGATCCTATCTTTATAAATGGTACTTTCAAGTCTAACAAAAAGTCTAGTGATACCTGAAAAGTATATTTTACTATCAATCTTATTGAGCTACGAGAACAAAACTTTTGCATAGTTGTAACACGTTTAAGATTTTTTATTACCACATCCATAGCCGAAGCAGTAAAAAGAATGTCAATATCTTTCGAATACTTTAATAGTATTTTATATTGCTCTTCGGAAAACTCTAAATGGGTTTTATGTTCCCCGTATGTTTTCCCCCATGAATTTGGGCCATCATAAGGCCTGTCTAAACGGTTCCTTGTGAATTTTTCATCGAGGCAACTTTTTTGAAACTTAACACAATCAGCACCAGCTTCCTGTAAATTATTTAAAATTGAATATTTTATACAAGTGTCAAAACGACGATGCCTAAAAGCGGCACCAAAAAGCCTCGTGCATCAAGATTAAAATTATATAGTAATTATGTATATCCATATTTTTTACATTTCGCTTCATGGCTTTGACTTTTAAAAGGTATAAAAGTATGAATATTGCTTTACCTACGTGAAGATTACTCAATCGGCCATAGAGATGTAGAATGCAATTATAGCTTTTTTGATCAAAAAATTTCTCGATTTTACAAAAATTTCCGAAACCCGGGTTTTCTTCACGAAAGCACTTCTATGGGAGTTATTATAATAAGACGAGTTTCCAAAAAAAATATTTGAACATGATGCAACATTTATTAGTTATTATATTTTCTACACTTAATGTTACGAATATCCACAATACACACATAAAAAAAAGTAAATTACGCTAAAAAAAAATCTATGGTAAGGACTGAAATACGGTAGGCCGTATTTTAGGACCAAAGTTTTATATATCGTACAACATTGCTGTTTGATATTTTTTTAGAACGAAGAAAAAAAATCTTTTATGCTATTTAGGAAGTTAATTTAACTTTTTAAGACTTCCTTGTTTTTATCCGAAACAATAGTACTGCACTTAAACTTACCTTAGCGGCTTTTATAAGTTTTTTTGCGATTTCAATATCACCTTGATGATTCTGCCCGATCTCGGCTATAATAAAACACGGATTGTTCCCGCCAATTTGCTTCTTTTCCGATATAAAAACTGTATTCATTTTAACAATCGTACGATCTGTATGATTTAAAATTAACTGGTAAGGAACTCCGGGAGGACAGAGGAATACGGGCTATCGACCTCACGTCGACGGGTCAAATTAATTTTGGTTGTCCTGCTCGGAAAGTGTATCAGTAGACAAACAATAAAGTTTTTGTTTAGTTATTTTCCCTTATAGAATCAGTTGTATGTCTGTCTGTCACAGCCGAGTTGCTCTGATTCTACTGGACTGTTTAAGTAGAAATTTATTTTTCAAACTGTAGGTTTTTTGAAAATATATAAAATAAAATTAATTAACATAAATCTACGCTTAAGGTAAATAAACGGATTTTGAAGACATTGGGATAGTTTTTGGAGCTGATTTATGTATACAAGAGATTGTTGTATCACCTACGATATTAAAGAAAAGCACTCGGTACCCAATTGTCGTTATATGTATGTATGTAATACAAATAGGAGCATTTTTTTTATGAAGAGAGAGACAAACGAGCCAACGGTTCACCTGATGTTAAATGATCCCGTCGCTCATGGACACACACAAAATCCGGAAAGTTGCGAGTGCGTGGTCAACCAGGGAAAATGGATAAAATAGGCTTATTGGATAGTATGGGGTCGGGATTAAGGATTTGGAGCGGATAAGAGTGGGAAAATAAAACGGTAGACATGACCGTCCGAGGCTATGAAGGGATGTTATGCTCTACCACCTCAAAAATATATATTAGAGCATAGTTTAAGCCCAAATTTTCCAATAAATGAACGAAGTGTTGCGGCTGTGATCAGCTAATCCGTTACGTAATATTTTTTTCAACTTTACTTAGTGGTAAATCAATATTTATTTTTAATAATATTATTATTCTTCATATATGATCCATAAGTACACCGTCAATAACAAAACGTACATAACAAAGTAGCACATTTTAGACAGAGATCTTATTTAACGCAGTGTCGGAATTCTAAGACAACTAAGGTAACCAACGGGATCACAGTGTTTAAATGTGACTTCGCCTTAACAACAACAAATAATGAAAATAAATTTAAAATTGAAGATGGTTGACATACATAAAACTGGAAAAATGGTACGGAACCCGTGTGCGAATCCGTCTCGCACTTGGATATGAAACCTTATTTTACTATTAATATATTTGGTTCAGGGTGTGATAATTTACACATTTGTATTGTCCACGTTGTAAACTGGGTCTGGTATATAAATACATTGTCGACCCAGTTTCATCCTCCTATCTCGGAGAGGAAGAGCTAAAAGTAAATAATACATTTTTCCAATCCTTCCCAACTAACGTTCTTAAATTATTTTGAACCATCACGAATGACGTACAATGTGCGTCATTGTACATATAAATATTTTTTTTTATCTTAGCTTGTTTTTATCATCATTATATCTCAATAGTTCCTACCTACCCATAAGTCATTCACTGTCTCACTAAGGCCTGTCGCAATCCTCTCTAGTTTTTTTAATTCCTGTCCTGAAATGAAACGTGAAAGGCATGGAGAATATAGGTAGAAATAGCTTATAGATACCTATAGATGTTTTTGTTAAAATGAAACTTAACCTCAACTACGTGAAATGCACCGCACCGTGCTTCAGAACAAAGCTTCAGAGATCGTAGTCTGTGTCTATGATATACTATTAATTTTCGATTAATTAGATTTAGTACGAACTTGCGTATTTAGAAAATATGTGAGAATGCGTGAAGTGCTAAGGCGAGAACAAACAATTCAGGGGATAATTATATACCCTGCCGAAAGTTTTTTGTAAACTATTGGGTATTTGAAACAGAAATTCTAAATACTTCTTTATTGAGGAAAGAAATGATGAATTCATTGGATTTTATGTGGGACCATGGGCGTATACAGAGGGGGGCCGTGCCCACTCTAGTATGGCTTAGTGCCCACCCAGGATGATCTGGTACCAGCCCAAGAATAGTCTAATGCCCACCCCGGGATGATCTACTGCCCACACGGGGATGGTCTGGTGCTCACCCCTGGATGGTCTAGTGCCCACCCTGGAAAATAATCTTAGATACGTTCATGCATGGAACGGACGTAGTTAGGTGTTACTACAGATAAAATCCGATGAAATTGAAAAAACGTTACAATCATATACATTACTTGTTATTGCATACCCGTATAAATTACAAATTTTCGTACTGACTAATACGTTACAATATGATTTTAATTTGGAGATTTTTTGACCCATATAGATCTATCAGGATTCCAAAAGTTCCATTTTCAACTGGGATAATTGTATTCACGGACACATGATCACCCACCCATGCCTAGTATATGGAGAATAGAGGTCAGAGGTGCTACTACGCTCCATGAACTGCATGTGTAGGTCAGAACTGGGTTCACATACGTCTGGCCGATTGGACTACTAAACCGCCGTACGCACGTTGCATTATTGTGGAAACATGTTATATAAGTTTTTTGTATAACCATTAAAAAATTATGAATTATTATTATAAAGCTTCAAAATCATCCCAAAAAATAAATATTTTTTAAATTTGCAATGTTAACGACATCTACGAAATATATGTAGATTGAGAAGAATAAGTAAATGTTTTCTGGGGCAATGTATACGATTTTACAACAAAATACCTAAAAACTTATAATTTATCTGTTAATAAATTTAAAAAAAAATATCAAAGATTGTTCATGTGTTTGTGATATATTATGATATTAATGATCACTTAAATGATAACATGCCCTGGTAATAAACTGCTCCCTCCAGGCTTAAAGTAAAATTTATCGTTTGTATATTTTATTATATGTTTTTCAGAACCAGTGTCAGTGTTCTTGACTATCAATAAGCAAGTGTTACCACTTCGATATTGAATAAAGCAATTTGAATTAATGAATAGGGTAATGATTAAAAGACATTTTAAATTATAAAAAAATAATGATATATTATCCACATATTTACATAAACACATTCCAAGTTTCTTAGCTAGAGATTGAGCAAGAAGCTATCTTCACAATATCGGAGTGTTTCTTAAATCTGTCGCCTATGGCTCGGTTAACTCTAGATTCAGTCATTTTCCCAAGGAAGTTTGATATGTATCTTCCAGCTTCAATTAATTTGACCAAATCAACATCAGTATTGACACCTAGACCGTATAAGAAGTAGACTAAATCCTCGGTTGCCAGATTTCCAGTAGCACCGCGTGCATATGGGCATCCACCGAGTCCAGAGATGGATGAATCAACAGTTTTGATACCAAACTGGAAAAGACAATTTTTTCTTAATATATAAGTGGAAGGTATTACCTTATTTTAATAAATTAGTTCAAATTAATACATCATATTAATTTATGAGCATTTTAAATAGTTTGAAAATACATCATGAAGGAAAAAATATACATATAAATTAATTTTAAATAGATAAAAAACCTAAAACATGTATCTTGAAATTACAAAAAATTTTAAAATATTTTTTAAAGAAGAAAGACGTAATTGTATATTATTATTAAAGTGATTGTATGCCAATAGTTTAAAACTATATTTCTATACTAATAATATAAAGGGAAAGTTTATGTTTTTGGTTGTTTTTTGCCTGATAGAATGACATCAGGCAAAAACGGATGGATGATACATAGATATCTAATAAGATATCAGTGTATTATATTTGGCCCTAATTAACCCTAAAAACTTTTAAAGTTTCACCTGCATGACTTGCTTAAATACATAAACAAGAAACCATACCAAGTTAAGTATTTTCAAAATACTAAGTTTTAATTGACAATAAATCTGACAAATAAACTTACCTCTAGACCTGCCAGTAAGTTGGATAGACCTTGACCATAGGTATCATGGAAATGTAAAGCTAAACTTTCTGGTTTAGCAACTTGTAATACTTCTTTGAGAAGCTTCTTAACTGAGCCGGCAGTGCCCACTCCTATTGTATCTCCTAAAGACACCTCATAGCAACCCATTGCAAAGAGTTCCTCAGTAATCTAATAGCAAAATTTGATAAGAAATCTTTCTGATTCTGGTAAAACAACTTCAGGGGATAACATAGAATTAATATACAGGTGATTGTTGCATGACTTTCAAAACTTGAGGACATTATATATGGAGATCAAACATAAAGAATAAAAGTAATATTAAAAAAAAATGTTAATTGATCACTGAGTAAACAATAAAAAATTGCATTATGGACTATGGCACATATGGGCATCCTAGCGGACAAGGTAAAGCGGCGGGAGGCAGGTGGAGGGGGGACTTTTATAATGCAACACCAGATAAGTACCACATTTAATTTATTTATTGAAAATTTGCTGAACAGAAACTATACTTTTTCAATTTAGTTCATAATTATAATGACATTTGAGTACTGAGTGCTCTCCCTTTTTATATTGTTAGTGACTCAACAATCACCTATATAAGTTTTATTAGAAAAACATAAAAAAAGGACATACCTTTGCTATAGTTTTTGGTTGAATTGGACCATCATATGGACATCCTACCACACAAGATATGTATCCTCGTACCCTTAAACCGTCTTTGACTGCCTGAATGGCAACATCTTTGAATCTATTTAACCCTTCTTGAACAGAGCAGTTTAAGTTTTTCTGGGAAAATCCTTCTGAACCAGCAGGAAATATAGCAATTTCTTCGATATTACATTTTATCTATAAAAATAATGGATGTTATAAAATAATTTTACACATTTCATTACAAAAAACTTACGATTTGTTGATTGATACTAACAGCTGTTTCATAACCTTTCAAATTGGGTATAAGTACTGGATAATTTACACCAGGTGTTCTTTTAAGATTCTTCATAACATCAACCCCATCACTCATTTGTTTCACCCATTTAGGACTCACAAAACTGAAATTATTAAATCAACATTTTTAATAACTATTTAAGATTATTTCTTGACTAACAAAAACATAAACACCTTGCAGATTCAATATTCTTGATTCCAGCTGAAGCAATTTTATGGATAAGTTCTACTTTAACATCTGTTGGGACAAATTTAGATTCATTTTGCAGGCCATCTCTAGGTCCAACCTCATAAATCCTTACATCTGGAATAGTACTCTGAAAACATTTTTTTTAAATTATGAAGTTGAGCATGCCTTAAACTTATTTAACTGTAAGAACTTAACATTCACTTGTCAAAAGTTATTTAATAAACATCGGTTTAAGCTTTATAGATAAGTAACATAAATATAATTAAATTTGTTTTTTGGTTACAAAGTCAGTAATGTAATACTACGTATAATCAACAGAAAATTTGGAACATTACATATATTTCATGGTACTTACTAGCGTTCGAAGTTGACAGTATACAGTTTTCACTTTTAAAGTTGATACCTTTTTAACTAAACCCATGTTTAAATTTATAAAATATCACTTCCAAGTCTCTTCAATAACCGGTCTTCAAAAAATTATACTGAATATGCAAATGCAATGTTTTTGTTCAAGATCAAATATTAATACTGCCTCTCGACTTGTCTTATCAATCAAAAATTGTTTGTATATGAAAAAGTCATCAGAGATAAGGAAGCAAAGAAGATATAAAGCATTAAATAAAAACATTGTTTGAAATATTGGTGCCATAAATATATATTTTAAATATTTCGGATAGTAAGAATATGTTACTATTATGACTTTCTTATTTAGGCAAAGTTAATATAACACGAAAAAAAATATTTCATTTAAATATTGCCGCCTTGCCTTGCCCTTTAGTCTTTTTTATTTTTTTATTTATGGATACAAGGAATTTGCTTATTGCCATAATTACGGACAATGGTAAGAAACGTAGAAAATAGGAAATATAACGAATAGGTATTGGATACGATCATTTAAGATATTTGGATGTCATTATAACTTACACATGTATTATGTATTTGATATGTTATAAATAAAAAATCAGCTGTTAGAAAATACGTCTTCTACAGCAAAATAGAATTCTCGCGTTTCAATTTTAACGAAAAGAAATCTAAAAAGACTTGCAGGAGTACTGGTGTGACCCAACCTCATGCAAACAACAACTAGTGACAATTTTACTGAATTTTATTTTTGAAAACCAAGGGTTTGAAAGGAATTTGTGACTGGATAGAAAAATAATATTTACCTTAGAGTTAATAGCTCTGTACCTATATCTCTCCCTAGTGATCTAGAAGAGTTAGTTATCGGAAGCGATTAAAACTAATACATTTTTTTAATTTCAATGAAACAAGGTGAAATTTAGTGTACCCAATAATGTAGGAAATTGATAGAATTGGTTAATTAGGAAAATTTGGGAAAAAGTGAATGACTAGAGTTTATTTAACTGGATTTCACGGCTCCGCAGTGGGTTATTTTAAAAAATAGTCTTAAAGCTTAAGATTTATCTATCATCCTCTCCCAGTCAACCCGTGACGTGGAGATAAATTATGGCAGGTGCAATAATGAAATAATTATTATTATAAATACATACGTCTTACACATATATGCACAAATATACTTAAATACATACAAACAAATACATTTATCGGGGGGCACGGCAGTGCCCCCGCCAAGTCGAGCGCGAAGCAAACACTCCCGTACCATCCTTTACTGGAACCATTCCGCCGCATTTTCAGGTCCCTATTTGAGAACCTCTGTATAAGACCAGAATGCAGAAATTTTCGTCATCCAGTAAGCTATAATCACATACATACAATCAAATCTGCATGTCATTTAGTTCCGAATATATGCGGAAGCAAAGTTTTGCATATATGACACTCACTCACTCACTCACTCACTCATAATTATCAGATTAGAACTAGTACTTCCCATAAACTCAGAGAGCTGAAATTTGGTACAGAGTTAGGGTCTTATGGCTAAATAAAGGGAAAACTATAAAAACTAGGACAAGCGAAGATCTGGAGTACCTGATGACCCTGATTAGAAAACACAAGAGCCCAACCAAACTATAAGAGTCCGACATACCGCCTTTACAAAAAATATTCAGTCTGAAGTATCTGATGAAGAGCCTTCAGCTGGTCTCAGCTGTATTAGAGTTATGGTAATGCCCCCTTCTACTATTGGTACATAAAAAAATTGACTGTCATTGCAATCCAGCTTAGTGGGACACATCTTATTTAATCTAGCCTATGGCGTCCCACTGCTAAGCGAATGCCTACCCTTCGCCTTTCACATATAAATAAAATGAAAGGAAAACTCTTGATAATGCAAGACTGGCTTTTATACTTATACTTCCAAGTTTACAAGAAGAAATAGTCGAACGATTAACTTTATTCTACTCGAACATTACACAAATTAAATAAACAAATTACACTAAAATATTAATTTCGCTTAAAATTTGGTAAACATATAATGCATTGGACTGAGTGTCAGTGTAAGACTATTCTTTGAAATAATAACTATATTCTCTTGTGGACAAGCTTACGTGGCGCTTTCACGAGTAACTAATCTTCACGGGGTGCACCTCATAAATGTAGACTTTGAAAAATATAAAAGCTCAAGCTTCACCGATCACCGAATACAACCGGCTTAAGAAATTCCGCGACGATCTTCATCAGATCAGAAATTAAACGGTCTAAACCATCTAATATATAAATAATGAAGAATAAATAATGAATGCGAATGGGCAATACGAAAAATTGTTGCTATTGTACAAGAATCAGAAGCGGGAAAAAAGAAAAGAAAGATTTGTAATAATAAAAAAACTACTCCTAAAAAGAAAAAAACTTTGTGAAATAAGAAAATCTAATAAAATAAATCAATATACCTATGTTTCTACAAAAAGAAGTGAAATACCACCAAAAACTTTCTGTGAAAAACTAGCCAAGTCTCGATGGAGCTGCTTCTTTCTCTTTAAAAAGTAATGAAATCTAGCAAAGTCGTACAAAGTCTAAGGTTCCTTTCTGCGATTTCTTTATTATTATAATTAATGTTGTGTGACTTGGCCTTGAAATAGTCGCGCCTAGCTTGCTTACCCATTTCCCGTACGTTGTAGGTCACACAACGGATGTGCTTGACATCGCAGTTTTCCAAACCTCAATCTCGCCCTACGCGATATTGAAATAATCCACGAGCCTAACTCGGATCACAGTCCCGTTATACTTCGGCTAGAGTCTTTAGCCCCTGCCACTCCCTCAACAAAGACCGTCACCAGCTGGCATAAAGTCAAAGCTGAGTTCAAAAAAGATCTTCCGCCTGAGCTTAGCTCAAATCCAGCCACTATTGCTACTAGACAAGACACAAACTCCGCAATTGTTGCTCTCTCAAGTTTCGTGCACTCGACCGGCGAAAAATGCTCGAGACAGGTTCCAGTGATGGATGACCGTCGCTGGGCTTTGCTGGACAATGCGAGAGAATTGCTGAGACGCAAGAATGCGGCTATGCGAGCCTATGACCGTTATCTAACCGAGTCGAATCGCAGGCATCTACGTTCTCTAGAGCGTGAGACAAAAGCACGCATGGAGGCTTTGCGAAATGAGCAGTGGGATAGCAGATGTCGAAACATAAGACCTTCGCACCAGGCTGTCTGGTCCATCACTAAGGCGTTCAAAACTGGTGTAGTGGCCACCATGTCTCCGATCAATCGCCCAGGCAACACGCCTGCCATGTTAGATGAAGAGAAGGCCGAATGCCTGGCTGATAGCCTCGAGACTCAGTGTACCCCAAGCCTACTGCCGGTTGACCAACACCACCTCAGACAGGTGGACGACACAGTAGTAAAAAAGGGCAAACAAGCCGTTATGCGATCCCGTTTCCACGGTTTTACTTGCGGCCATGTTGAGGAATCATTAAAAAAATTACCACCACGTAAGTCAAAGTCACTCCAAGCCAGCCACCAACCCCACTTCATATCGCATATATAGTCTTTTGAAAATTTTAGAAAAAATATACGAAAGACTAATCCTAGCCCGCTTACGATACTTTATGGACGCTCGAGGGCTTCCTATCCCAGAACAATTCGGCTTTCAAGCCAAACATTCTTGCACTCATCAAGTGCACCGCATCACGGAGCACATACTAGCCAAAAGGCAAGTAGGTTCCCATGTCTTGATGTCGCAGAAGCGTTCGACAAAGTCTGGCATAACGGGCTTATATACAAGTTATATGAGCTCGGTGTGCCCGATCGTCTCGTATGCATAATACGAGAATTCCTTAGCGATCGAACCTTCCGCTACAGCGTAGAGGGAGTATGCTCAACTCCACGTCCGTCCTTGTACAAGGTTTGGTCCTCGGGCCAACTCTCTTCACTCTCTACACTAATGACATACCGCGTATTCCAGGTGTAGAAATAGCCCTATTCGCAGATGACATCTGCATGTTCACATCAAGATCTTAAGCTGATGTTATTTTCAAACGCCTATAAACCGCAACCAATACCCTTGGTGACTGGTTTCGGAAATGGCGAATTGAAGTAAATCCATTCAAAAGCGCGGCACTATACATCACCAGCGGAAGAGCGAGTAAACTCCTATCAGTCACGCTCATGGTTAGTCCAATCCCATGGGTTAACAACACCAAATATCTAGGTCACCTCCGGAAGGACGGAACACGGAATTGAGCACACTCCCTCTACACGGTAGCGGAAGGTTAGATCGCTAAGGAAATCTCGTATTATGCATACGAGACTGTCGGGCACACCGAGCTCATATAACTTGTGTATAAGCCCGTTATGCCAGACTGTGTCGAAAGCTTTTGCCATATCGAGAAAGAGCGCTCCTGTATGGGAACCTACTTGCCTTTTGGCTAGTAGATCTAGATTTGGATGCACAGCTCTGAATACTCCATTCTTAACGATGGCAATAACTTGTAGCGCTATAGCTACATGCAAGTCATTTTAGAGTACGCTCCATAGCTATTCTATGTTTACAGATTTTTCCTTGGGTCGGGAAAGAAAATAAGAATAAAATCTTTATGAGGGATATACGACAAAAATTACACTAATCATGATAAAGTTTGTAATATCATAATCACGATATCATTCATATCTAAGTTCTTTAACTAATAGATTCCCAGAGATTGAAAAATGTAAACACTTTAAGTGACATTTACATGTAATGTCATTATTCTAATGTCACTTTGACGTAAAACTATTATCTTCATTTTATCGAGATCATGTATATCGTCCTTTTAAATGGACCCAAAAATTTATGATAATGAGCATTTCTAAATAATATTGATCAGTAATTTATTCATTCTAGTTCTTGTTAAACCGAAAAATGTTATGGAGGACAAGTCTTTTTCATCCAATGCAACGCCTACATGGCAAAACTGTGTCCACTGTCCAAGCTTGCTCTTCAGCAGTGCTACAGAATTCGAAAGGTTTTATCCAGCGCAGTATTTTTTTTAATTTAATGTAGAATATTTGACTTATTATTTTACTCATTTCTTTACAGACACATTCTCGACAAGCACAGTATTAAAGAGGGATCAATTATACTATGTCAATATGGACAAAATGGTATGTGCTCGGCTCTACAATTTGGAGATTTACGGAAAGCAGGATTTAGGTACCACGTAAGAGAATATCATTTATATGCAAAAGGAACCTCAGAAGATTGGACATTTTATTCATCATCACAAAACTTACCTGCTGTGCTAAATGACCCAAATAGAGGTAAACAAAGTAACTTTTTCACTAAAACATGGGGAGATAGCTTTGTAGAGAAAATTGAAATACACCCTAGTCCATATTTGCCAGAAATAAATCTATCACACTTTGAGTCATATTGCAAAAAGATAACAAGGCGATACCGCAGACACTGTCAGTTAAAAGATGCCCCACCTGTTAAGTCCAAGTTAAAGGTAGCAGTAGCAGAGGAAAATATCTGTGAAGTACCCAGTATATTTTATTCACAGGGTCTACAATTAAATGATCCCAAAATATTTAGTGAAGTTTTTCCTGGTCTGTCAAATTCTACAGACTCAAGTGCATCTATTAGATCACTACAAGAAACATTAAGCACTTATTTAGATGTCATAGAAATGAAAATATCTAAACAAGTTGCACAAAAATCTGATGCTTTTTTCCATGCGATGCTTTCTCATGACACTATTATGGAGCAAATGGCAAGGGCAGTGAAAACTGTGCAGAGTACCAGATGTAATATAACAACTGTCAAGAAAAACCTAACTGATTGCCCATTGAAACTAATAAGTCTCACAAGGATTAATGGTAATCTCAATAATGTACATGAACTGTTAAAACTCATTGGAACAGTTCAACAAACGCAACCCATGATTCAACTTTTACTCAGTACTTCAGATTATGTTGCAGCTTTGGATTTAATAAGCTCTACTCAGAAAGTGTTGTCTACACGTCTATCAGGAATACAAGCATTTCGACATTTGTCTCCTCAGTTGACTGAAATGAGAAGGTTGATACATAAAATGTTGAATAATGAATTCCTCAGATTTATTGTGACTGATCTAAATAGACCACTAACAGATCAATCTGATTTACCTGAAAGGGATAAAATTGTATCTATAGTTTCTGGGATCCTTCGTTTAAAAGAACTAGATTTTCTTGACATATATAAATCTGAAGCAATGACATCAATACAAGCCACAATAAAACAATGTCTAATAGAAATAATTTCGGAGCGAGATGGACATAATGAAATTGTGTTAAGAGGCTCACATGCTGATAACACTTGGCTAATGTGTAATGAAGGAATTGTTTTTCTCCAAAAAGTAACTCCAAACTTAGTTATAATTTTCAACAGAATTATATCTTTAGCCAATTTAATTCTAGATATTAGTCAAATGGATGATGTCACTGGTAATGAAAGTGAAGAAACGTGGACACAAGAAGATGTTGCCTCAATCAAAGATAAGATTAAAAAAGTCATAGGGTCTCTTTCAGATTACTGTAACGAAAGATGTGCCAATCTTATAGTGACCAAGACTGACAAGGATTATATATTTTCTGATCTCACACAACTGGCTAAATTAACTAGATTAATTGATACATTTTCTAATGAATGTGAAAAAATTACCGGTCATTGTAGTAACACTATGAAATTAGCTTTAAGAAGTTTTGCGATGAAATATATACAAAATTTACACTCTGAACGAAGAGCTCAACTTACAGCATCATTAAATAGTGAAAGGTGGAAAACTTCAGATGTCCCATATGAATTACAAAGTGTTATCAACAAAATATGTGAAAATGGTTGTATACCCCAAACCTTGCAATATGAAAGTGGTAGTCCAGATGGAAAGTACTTAATCATCAATAAAGAAAATTATTCAGTTGTTGCAACTGTGCAGTTATTAATTAAAATTCTGCTTGAATATTGTGATGCAACAAAGCAGTCTCCAGATATAGTTCAATACTTAGTTCATTGTATGCTAGAACTTATAAGGCTATTTAACTCTAGGTGTTGTCAACTTGTTTTGGGTGCTGGTGCTATACAAAGTGCGGGTTTAAAAACAATTTCTACATCAAATCTAGCGCTTGTGTCTAGATCTTTACAAGTAATTTTATGGCTTTTACCAATGATATTAAAATTGTTAGAAAAGATGCATTCAAAGGAATTATTGTTAAATGGATTTAATAGTATTGAAAATGATCTAGTTAGCCACAAACAAGAGATAGAAAGTAAAATATGTCTCATAGTTAGTAACATGCTTAGTTCTCAACTCTCTGGTTGGGATGCAAAGCCACCTGTACCATCTCAAACATTCCGAAATATATCCAAGCATTTGGTGAAACTACATGAAGCACTTATTGATATCCTGCCAATTGAACAAATTAGAACCATTTATATGAAAGTTCATGACAACTTTAAGGATAAGCTAAGAGAACAATTAGTTAAAATGAATATAGTGGCAAATGGCAGCCCACAACATGGAGTTGTAACTTCCGAGTTAACATTTTATTTGCAAACTCTTAAAACATTAAGAATTATTAATGAAAATGATACTGAAGATAACATTTTGTATGATATATGGTTAAATTAATGTGAATATAATGGATTAGAACTGATAGTCTTCAAAAAGTATCTTACTTACGTTAACAAGTTAGAATTTCTAGTCATGTCATTGTATCAACATACAGTGTCTACATTATATAATTAATAACAACATTGTTTTATTAAGTGTAAAAGTGTGTAAATTTTGACATATGTTAATTTTATTATGAAAGGTGAAATATAGTTATTTACATCAAGTTGTTTTAAAGTGGATACTTTTTGCTTTGACTTTGTAATATTTCAAATATATTGGTTATAGAATGGTTAATTATGTAAATACCTATACATAAAATAAAATATTGAATTTAATATCACTGTTACTATTTTTGGTACTAATGGAGCCAAGGTAGTTCTAAATACACCAATAATGTATTGTATCTTTGTAGTGATTTGATGCAAATAACATCATTTGTTAACTATTTTCAGTATTACTATAAAAAAAAGTATTGCTGGCATATCAACACTATAAATACATTCCATAAGATGATTACATATATCTTCTTAAAACGTAGTTTGCTAGAATCTCAAAGTTAAAAACAGTAAGAAAATAACCTTATTTAAAAACATGATCAAAAGTATGAATGTGCTTGTGAATGTTAAATCAATACACCACAATAGTTTCTTTTCAACTGTCCCCATTTCTCAGTTTTAAACACTCGCATGAAAATGTGACCATTTATTAATGTCCAAAATTATTTATTTTAGAATAGATATGAAAAATTCAAAGTGTATGTTAATTATATACCCTCATTTATTTCTATTGTTTCCTTTATACTGTCCCGGTCAAAATTAATTTTTATGATATTCTGGTGTAAATTAATTTCACAATAAATTTTTGTTACTCGTCTATGTCCATACAATAAGGAAGTGTCATTCTTTAAGTGGAATGAGATCTACAAGCATGCATTCATGTATTGAAGGCTATTTTAACACGGGTAGGGATTAATAACTACCGCACCAGTTGAAGTCAGTGTGGTTAAAAGTGTATGTGGTACTTTTAACAGCATGTTTTACCTTGGTTACTCTATGTTTTACCTTTTAATTCTGTTTGAGGGTTTCCTGAATATTAATTAAGAATTGGCAATATGTGTTTTTGATTATATTGATAAAAACCAGTTTGAAGCCTATAGGTAATTTGGTTTATAAATCTAATGAATACATAAAAATAACATAAACGACTAGAAAAATAATAATATTTTAGTTGTTTTTTTTTGTTCTTATTTGGCACTTATACCTATGATGTAAAACTGGTTCAATGTCGATTTTTTTAAAGCAGGTATATTGTACAGATAACGACAGTCTCGAGCTTCATCGACTATGAAAACGCTAATGACCCACTTTATCTGTGACTAATTTTAGTTCACAGAAACAGGTATTCAAATCATCGACTCACGCTTAATGTGAAAACTGTCCATTTTATAGCATGTTAAAAATACTTTACACAATCCAATGAGTATATTACATTATGGTGCTTATAATTTGTGTTGGACACATGTTCCGCTAGTGTTGTTAGCATTGTTTTAATAAGTATTTATTTGATTCTGTAAACACCAAGTTTCCATTAAAGTACTGGTGTAGTACCAGATAATGTAATAGATTTGTGTGATATATTTTAGATTAATATTTCATTTATCAAACGTAAATTTAAGCTATGTTCAATTTGTTATGTCCGTAAAATTGAGTTAATTAAAAAATTAAATAATAATGAAATTGATCATTTAACTATTTGTATATAAATCCTCTAGTTTAGGGACTTCATTGATGATAGAAGTAGTTTTTTCCAATTTACTTTAGACAATCTTTATTGTGTCTTTACATAGCACTTTTGTTCACGTTTACCGGGATTATGATAACAGTTTCTCAAGGTCAATTCCATTATGTGGAACATCTTGCCTCTTACAATGTTACAAAGATATCTTCATAAACTCTCCTTACAAAACTGCAAAGATAAATGCTTATCTTACTATCCTACAATGCGACACTATTTTTATTATTTCTACATACACGTTTTTTTTTTTTTTTTTTTGAGTCTGTACTGACGAAAAATACAAAATGTTAAAACGTTTTCTTTTGTGTTTTTCTATGTTTATGAAGATTATTTTTAAATAATAGTTCATATTTTGTAAATAAAGAAAAATCAATTAAGTCATGATATATAACAATGCGAAATCAGACAAAACAAAGAAATTTTTAAATGTGTTTATGGTAATATTTCGAGAGTGTTACAACAGATAAAGAAGCGTTTCACATAGCAAAGGTCTCTTCTAGACAGATAGTACACCACGGAGCCCTAGTTTGGCAAACATCCATCCACCATCAAAATATTTTTAAAATATGTTTTTCTTAACTGCTAAGACTTAGTACATCAATGCTTTAATTAGCTACTAAGAAATTACCAATTATATATATTAATACATTGGAACTTAGGTGCGCCTCGAAGAAACAATTAAGCAAGCTCCGGACACTGAGCTACCAGAGCTTTGAGGGGTGATATTTATAGTTTGATGATCAAATTAATGAGCGAACAAGTTGTTCATAAAACTTTTATGACCAAACTCAGTCACAGTTGTTGTCCAACCAGTGTTAAGTATGAAAGATTGCTTCGGAACTGGCGTGCCATTCATGACTGAACTGTATGGTTTGCACTGACAATAAAATAAATGAAACATGTTGATATTTGCGTTCATTTTTATAAAGGAATTTAAACTGGTTTTGCATTGATATGCAACTATATTGATATATTTTTTAAATATATTAAAAATTACAGAATACCAATAATTGAACGTGTTTTAAATGATCCGTCAATGCAAACTCCACAGTCGAACGTCCTTGCGACATATGATCTTACACACTAAGCCATGATTCAGTTAAATCTGCTTTTTATTATATACGCATGTATTAAAATAATAATCCAACGCTAAAACGGTTTAAAATGTGATTTATTACATAAAAACTTATTCCCTATGCGGCTCAAACTACGTTTACTTATGTAGTTATAAGCATGATGTCAGAAATCCGGTATGTTTAAACTAGGGCTGTAGGATATATGTGAGCTACGGTTTATGGGCGAGTCTAAGGCTATTTTCCAGGTGGGCCTGGGCTATAACCAAGGTTCTTAAATGTTCAGCCTAGAACAACATTCTGGGGTGGGCACTGGACCATCCCGGGATGGGCGGCCTTCTTTATATACGGCCATGCTTTGGTTCCGATTGTAATATTCTGTACGTCCGGCATCATTCATTCTTTCACAATATATAGTGACAGGCATGAATTATATACAACAAATAACTACAAACTAGTCAATCCAAGCACGTCTGTAAAAAATGAATGTCATTCATGGGGCAAGGTATGCGGTGCGCATCTATAATAAAATTCCACAGATGGTACGTCTGCCACAAATAAATTTAAAAAAGCACTGAACAAGCGAAATTTAAAAAAAAAAACACTAAACTAAAGCGTATTGCATCATTACGGATTATTTTGATAGTGAAATGTAATTATTTTTCCAGAAGACCGTGGGCGTCATCTGGTCCGGATTTGCTCAAGATAAAGTGAAATGACAAAATAAATGGCCTCCCGCCTATGCTCAGCAGTGGGTTCAAAATGGCTGTTGATGATGATTGATATTCACGTTAGCTTAAACATGATTTTAGTATTTCAATTGTAAACCAATCTATTTTAAATACTGCAACTAATATGTTTCTCCCTAGACTCTTAACAATACTGCCCCTTCCGAGCTAGTGGTAGCTTATTTCGAATAAAAACATATTTTGAATTTGACAAATCGGAACATGTGATTAAAATTTCCGACTTCTGATTCGACACTTTTAAACGAAACATCCAAGCATAACGGATAGGGACGACGGCTACAGTAAACCAAAAAAGTTTCTCGAAGTTATTTTTAACCGACTTCAAAAAAGGAGGTTATATGTTCGGTTCTATGTATATGTTTTATATATGTTAACATATTTGTCCGCCAATTATAGTCCTTATGAGAGAATGTCTATAATGACCTTGAACTAATCGAGTCAGATAAGAATGAAAAAAATATTTTGACATAATTTTCAAAACCAATCTTTGGATCTTCAATATACATCTCTCCACCAATTTTCGTGGCAATCGGTGCAGAAACGGCGGATTACTAGCCCGGACGGACACACATGACGATATAAGGGTTCCTAGTGGACTACGGAATCCTGAAAATCACATATATTATTATTAATCCAAAGGATTTAAGCAGGCACGAAATTATTACAGACGGTAATTCTAACATTCACAGGTGGTAGAGCATAACATCTTTTCACAGCTTTTGCTGCATTTCTACGGCCGCGCTCGCCCGGGGAAGTACCAC
>JAOCPS010000031.1:846638-861776 GCA_025505425.1 Graphium colonna | reverse complement strand
AAGTCATGCATACTTTATTTTATGCCGACTTTACAAAGGGCGGTGGTACTTCCCCGGACAAGCGTGGCCTTAAAAGTACAGCAAAAGCTGTAAAAGGATGTTATGCTCTACCACTTGAGCCGATAATATTATGTGCCCCAGTCAAACTTAGCAAAATCAACAACGGCTAGCTTTGAAAAAATATGATCTAAATACCAATTTTGGAACCCATTGTTGTTATGTTCCATAACTTTCCAGAATTTTCAATTTTATTAATAAAAAACTGAGTTTCAGTAATTTTTCTTGCACAAGTTCATATTAAATTCACATATGATTGTGTAATACATGATGTTAAAATTTATCAAAGTTCTCTGATGGCCACACACACGCATATATATATTAAATGCTTAATGATAGCAAAGAGGACAGTGAAACAATTGTTAAACAAAATTTTAAAAATAATGAAATCACCAGGTGAAGTTGATTTGATACCTGAAAGATTATGAAATAGAATTTTTACATTCTAGTGCAATATAAGCAGAACCCAGATCCATTGTTATACTCTGCAATTCCTAAAGCTAAAGAAAGGTAAAGTTCTCTTTCTGCAAAGATAATTCTGACTTCAGGATTAGGTCAACATATAATATTACTTTAGGTTCTAAAGCCGATTAGAGGTTTAAAAAATAGACAATTAAAAAATTCATTACACATTGAAGTCTTCTCCTGTGAAGATAAGTGCAATTAAAGTTTCAATGCGATCTCATTAATCTGTTAAAAAAAGAAAGAGTTTCCTCTTGTGAATTCTAGTTTAGCATAACAACAATATAAATAGTGAGATATTTCTGTTAAAAGTATGATTTATGTTCCATTTCATGTTAACAAGTTCGTTCCTGCGGAGTCCATCCTGGCCTGAGTGAATATATGAAGCTAAAGTTTGAAAGTTGAAAGAACAGTGAAAGGTTCAAGTTGATGCTATTGACCAGTAAAGAGTTCCCTGCGATGGAAACAATCCTGGGGTTATGCTAACATAAAGCCGAGCTTAAGTTTAAAGTTGAAATTGTAAATAAACTGTCAACTCAACACTTAAGCAGCCTTAGATTTACACTAGGGGCACTCGGGGCAGTCAACTTTAAGGGGGCGGCAAAATGATTTGTGTGCTGGATGGTCATCCCAATCTTTTTCTTATGCCAACCCTTCCTCTTCTAGATTATTAATGTGTTTCTGGTTCGGGTCTGGGTTTATGCAACATACTGTTCTATGCAAATTTCCAGGCTCATTGAAGTCAGTAATTTAAATAATAAGTTGCAAAAATTACAGGTATTCAACTTGTTTTGACCTAATTTTATAATATTTCTTAAAATTGCTATATACAGTCATGTCAAAAGTTGACTAAACAAAACAAAATATTAATGGAACACATTTATTCCACCATCAGTTTACATTTTATAAAATATGCAATTTTTTTTAAAGATACTGCTGCAATGAATGCCTAATCCTTAAGCTTCTTCTTAGGGCGCAAGTTGTTGGTGTGTCCACACTTGGTTTTGCGGCAGTTGGTAGCACGGGGATGAAGACGGGCATAGCATTTACGACAGATCATTTTGTCACAATTGTACTTCATAGCCAAAATGCGAAGGGAAGGCTCAATAGTACCTGGAATGAAATATTTAGTTATTGGTAAATCAATAATAATTAATAAGAATAAAATGAAATTATTTCTTATGTAAATACTTATGGAATTTAAATAATCTTTAATATATTTTACCTCCTCGAAGCCTCAACACTAAATGAAGAGTTGATTCCTTCTGAATGTTATAGTCTGATAAAGTACGACCATCTTCCAGTTGTTTACCAGCAAAAATCAATCGTTGCTGGTCTGGTGGAATGCCCTCCTTGTCCTGAATTTTTGCCTTAACATTTTCGATGGTGTCAGAGGCTTCAACCTCTAACGTGATTGTTTTCCCCGTAAGGGTTTTTACGAAGATCTGCATCGTTATACTGTAAGAGATGTAGACAAAAGTAAATGTACACGGGTAATTTTTGTGTTATTTTTGATAGGCAAATGGTGGAATGAATGGAACAAATGCCAAACGATAAAGTCGTATTGACAGGCCACGCGGAAAATCAAATTTCGAACATTACATTCGAAATTGACACTATGACAAATAAACATATTGTTAAAATAAATTTAAAAATAATAAAATAAAAAAGGAAGCTTTTTAAGGGTTGAAACTAATTTTAAATTAAATTATTAAATTTACTAACCTTCAACAAATGTGCTCGATGTAACTGTCAAACACTGAAAAAGGTAAAGTAGAGAGTTAATTCATTAACCATAGATAACATAAAAATAATATTTTTGTACTTGGTAACAATTTTTCAGCAATGACAAAGTAAGCTGTAAACAAAATACTTAATATACTATTTATTAAAGTGAATCTGCTTGATTAAACTTTAATTAAATCATATGCAATAATAAGGTCCTTTTTACATGCGTTGTTGTTTCTAACTTTTAAATTATGAAAAATAAAGGGAGATAAGACAAATATTTAGATACATACTAAATGTATTTTTTATTTCTGCTTAATTTAACTTAAACAACCTTTAAAAACAAACAATATTCTTCAAATGGACTTAACAATTTTTCCGGTTTGTCCCATAGTATTTACGTTTTTCAATTAACTCACAAATGTCTGCGAGCAGGCAGAACTCAGGAGGAACAACGTAGCAGGTGCTCGACGACGATGCGCTGTCATCGTCCGCTGTACAAAACAGGAGGTGGGGGAGTCTCGGCTTGATCGCAATTGGTAAAGGGACCTACCTCAAAAAATTCTAAGTGTTGTTATTGCGTTTTGAGTGAAATTGAATTTCGACATGATCAATGAGGTGAACACCCCTTTTTAAATAACAATAACAATAACGACACCACGCAATTTAAAAATGTCCTAACACACGTTGAAATCGTGTTTTGGTTAGGTGTCGGTTATAACAAACATAGTCGATCGCGTCTGCCGACGGACGCGCTAAGTTTATTATCACAGATGATTGCGATTTCGCGAATAAGTTGTGTGATCGGGTCGTTGATCTCCGGAAACGCAGTCATTTCTTGTAGCGGTACGTTGATTGAATTAAAACAGTTAATTGAGACCGTAAATGCATCATCGGGATCGCATATTCCGGTTTTTGGTCGACGATATCTCGGTGGTATATTCCGAAGAAGTACAGGATAGATTACAAAATCTTTTATCAATTGATTGTGATGGTTATTAGTTCTATCGAAATTCTTATAGAAAATTCCTTGAAGTAGGCTGCTAGTGTGGAAATTATTTAATATCGATGCGATTCAGCGTTTCGTAAGTAAAACGGATAGGATTTTTTTTTCAACCACTTGAAGCGGTTTTAATTGTTTTAATGGATATGCGTCAAGAAAACGCTCGCATATGACATAATAGGGTAGATACAAGTATTGTACAGATAAATTTTGCATCAAAGCGTCATTTTACTTGAAGAATGGATAAGCGAGACATTACAAAATTTTCCCTGTTTGCTCCTGTTTTTATACGACTTTTGAATGTCAGTCGAATAGCCTTGTTTTTGTCTGAATCGACATCTATCTTCCACTATCTAAACCAACCGCTGTGAGCGTTCAGAGCTGTTTGTAGGCAAATGCGAATCTTTGCGACTTTACTGCGATCGGTCGAATGAAGAACAGTGTCGACGGTGCATAGTTAACCAATTCAGCCATAGTGTTAAGTAGAACACCGAAGCCTGAGGAATACCAGCTCTTATGAGTCAGGGGGTAGAAAGGATTCCTTCAACTCAATTTTTTTTTAATTTTCTGTCAGCAAGGCACTCGGCCTTTTCGTCGTCTTAAAATGCTTGTCTATCATCGGGCAGGGACGAAGGAAGCATCGAAGATACGTTCTCTGATTTAAGTTTTCTTGTCAATTGCCAGCTGGCTGTGTGTGATGGCGAAATTTTCTCCATCAGAGTATCCTTTTTTTTTTCTCCTGAGCGCTCGCATGCTCTCTTTGAACGAGACGCTAATCCAGTACCATATTATCAAGCATTCTTTTCCCGTAACAGCCGCCTGACTCTCAGGCAGTTCGAAGCGGCAGTGAACAGCGGTGCATTAAATCGAACATGTTATACGATTTAACAACTATTATAATAAATGTTCATAAAATTGATTTGGAAAAAAAAAACTTATTTCTTTATTTATTTTATATAACTAAAATTAACTATCTTCCAGACGTCAAAGTTTGACGTCAACTTTTGAACGCTTTTAAACTTCTTGTCATCGATTTCTGTTTCTGAACGCATTCTTCTATGTCCGACCGATAAGTACTTGTTTCGTAACAGGGCTTGAGATCTTGGTTGCTGGTTTATATTAAACGTGATATTAATTTAAAATGTATCACCAAATTAGCAGAGTTACTGGCCGCATGGTTGCCGCGAGCAATTTGCAGAGCCCACTGTTTCCGATTGTAAGTATTTCAATTAGATTAAGTGTTAGCTAACATTGTTTTTACACAATGTTCATGCGTGAAATATAACATTTTCAGGCACCAATTGCCCTGCAACGAGTGGAGCCGCCGCAGGTCGTGTACAACACCGCCCATCTGTCTACTGTTACTGAAGCTTCCGCATGCCCAGCTCCAGGTCGTAAGCTGGTCCCTGGTACCAACATTCCCTATGCTCCTGTTCCAGAACAGATCAGGAAAAACCAAGATCTTTTCCAGGTAATTATTTTGTGATAAAAACTTAGTTACAAATCATATTTTGGTAATATTTTCTTTATGGACACATACTTTGGTATGGCCAATATTTTAAGTTTGTAGAGAATATTAATTCATTTAGATAATATTTCCTGAACTAAAAAAATCCAATTAATAAGAGCCCCGTACAGCATAATTAAAAGGAAATGCTTGGCTTTCGAGAAAAAAAAGCATTTGTAATTTCTATGGAGAAACATTACTGATGTATGAAGGCTAACATCGCCTTTCGGGCGACGTTCTGTATTAATCATGTGCATCTTTAACCTAACTCAAATAGTCTGAAGTAAAAAAGTCACTAATTTTGTAGCAAATTAGAAACAATCTGTCAATATGGATGATTTTTTTTCCCATAAGAAAATAGCTTCCATTTCTTTATGAAATGCTCTTGTAATGCTTCCCCGTCTTATATCCATTACACTTGTTATATTCACCATGCCTCTAAGATCGACATTCCATGTCATTGTTTAACTAGGATTGGTAATCTCCTTTATTTTCTTGTTTTAAATTATACTATATCCTATCTTTTAGGTTAGCTTGTTCATAAATCGTTTTAAGATTGACATTGAATTTTTTACTATTATAAAAAAAAGTGTTTTCTTTAATTTACATTATTTATGATCTATTATCATCTCTCTAGCATTATCTTTATTTTGTTCGATTACAGATATTGTACATTTACCTTAATCTCTCCGTATCTCCTGACTGGCAGAAAATGCTATAAGCAATTATATCTGCCTTTGTGCAAAGTTTTTTTATGCATATTGAAGTAAATAAATTTGTTGTTCTAAATGTGCTAGTTCTTTTCTACTTTACTACATAGCTTGGCAAAACGATTGTTTGATGTTTTAGTATGGTTAATACTATGTTATTACAATGTTAAAAAATTAAGTTTTTAAAGCATATTAATTAATCAATATTCTTATAACTTCTTGATTTTTTAATGATGAATGTCTTTAAAATGCATTAATATATAATACCTATATCAGAGCAGCTATGTTCAAAGGCTGTTTTTAAATTATATTTTAAAATGACTGAACTTTTTTGGGAAAATCATTATGTTATAAGATTATGTTGTGTATAATTTCTCAAGTAGTCTAAAGTTGTTTTTACTAAAATTTGTATTTGTGTTACAGAAAGAAAATGATGTTCCAGTATTCTTGAAGGGGGGTCCTTTTGATACCATTCTCTACCGCCTCACCATGGCTCTCTGCATTCTAGGTCTTGCTGGAATTGCCCAAGTTGTTTACACCCATGCTGTCCCTAAGAAAAATTAAAATATTGATTCATTTATTTTAATTTATTATTAGAAGCAAAATGTATTATAGTCTTTCATTATCTGGAATAAAGGAATATTAAAAATTAAGTGTTGTGTATAAGTTACATAAAATACAAATGATTTAGGTATATAGTTTTTTGCCCCAAATACATTTTAATAATAAATAATATAGACAATGCTGAATTACTTTCATAAAGTAAACAATGAAACAATTATAAATAAAATAAAACAGATATACTACTCTGCTGTATTAACATCATACCCGACTATAATGCCATTTATTTCAAGTACTGACTGCAAATACAATGTCATTTAATGTTTTTATTATAAATATCAATTCAATATTATATTTTGCGGTCTTAATATGACACTTTACTTTTTAAAATACATTTATTTGTGACATGTTATAATATTGGTATGTAGGAAGATTTTTACTTCAATAGAAATCAGTTTGAACACTAATATGAAGTTTTTAGTACTAACATTGTTTCCTGCATATTTGTTTATTTTTGGAATTGAAGGAAATTAATTATCGCCATAATACTTATCGGAAACCAATTGAATAATGATAACATGCCAAATTTTAAACAAATATAAAAAAACATACCATAAGTATTTGGTCTTTTACTATAGATAATATTAAGAATTCAATAATAATTAAAAAGTTCAACATTCTGTCATCAATAAACAAAAAAGTAAAAGCCCATATACTCTTACGGAGCTGTGCTCCATAATCTTAAATAAACATTTTTTTATAAATGACATTTATGTTTTGTTTTGCAACTTTAATTTTACGCGCAGGACTAACGTAATATTCATAAAGTAATATAATTCTTCAGGGCCAATTTTAAAGGTTTTTTTGTTTGGGTGGCCCCAGATGGTTTTTACCCGACCGAGCACTGTCACCAAATGCTAAAGTTCGGATAAAATAACGTCTACCATGTCCAGTAATATTTATGAGCTTACCTGAAAACAACTGACAAGATTAGTTTTTTATGAGGTTACTGATTGAGTTGAGTCATAGATTATTTGCAAGGAAAAATAAAACAAAAATTATGTTAACCATTCTATTTCATTCTTGTAAGTATAACGTAGACGTACACTGGCCTCTTCCTTTTTCGGCACAATATTCTCTTATTTCAACAATGATTGTTTAAGCAAATGCCACATACAGACACAAGACATTTTTAAAAGGATTACATTGAAAAATGTAATAAGGAAAAGCAATACTATGCATATTCAACACACGATTTTTAAACACGTATTTTACTACTGTGAATAAAGCACTAAAGCCTAAGAATATGTTAAATATTTTGTTCAAAAACACTGCTTATTAATGTGTTATTTATTGCACTATGATTCACAGAAAACTATTAAGCATATGTATGTATGTTATCACGCTTTACATCTTTATTTAATTCATCATCACAAAAGACAAAATGATCAAAGTTTGTATGAACTGTGTTAACAATATGCTCTAGTTGAACTATTTTAAAAATTAACAATATAATTGATATGATGAACATAATTGTGAATCAGGTACTTAAACTAAAAAAAATGTATTTAAAAGTAAAAAAAAAATATAGGAACATATTCTAAATCAACAGTTGATCTTAAAAAAATTAGACAAGAAAAATATAAAATATTTCTCATGGAACATATATATATATAAGTTATTCCATACAACAGTATTTTCTTAGTCTATTCGTTGTATACCATCTATATATTCCTGTAGAAGTTAAAATAAGCAATAATTGTATTTTATAGTTGACAAAGCATAAAGATGCCATACAAAAAATATAGCAAGATACTAGATTTTTTAGCATCATTTTAAAATATTGACTGGATGCCAACTTATTGTTTATTTAGGAATTTAAGTACTATATTTATACAAAATAGCTAGTTTAAAAAAAAATATGTTTCCTTAGAGATTCAATTCGTCGCTTTTAATTACTTTTGATGTTAAATGCATGAGCACAGCCATTTGAGAAATTCTAAGAAATATATAAATAATTACAACTTTATGAAAATATCAACAAGAATAAATAAATTAAATAGTTAAATTTGATGAGTATGTTATTAAATATTTTATAAGGTATAAGTTTAAAGCCAATACAAAAAAATTACAAAATGAAAATATATATGCAATGAATATGCATTTACATAGTGTTACATGCCTTAAACCAAAGTGTTACCAATTAATAGTTTAAATTTAAACAAGAGTTCAGACAAAAAATAATTTGTCATGATATAAAATTAAGAGACTAAAATTGTAAATATAAAAAACAGGAATGATAATAATTATTGTATCATGATGTGGTAGTTGTTATCTATATTGTTAGTATCATTTTACACATAGATTGCATTGGTCGACATAAAAACAAGAGCACAACAAAGCTTCATAATAGGCCTGCAGTCTTTATGAATTTTTAATGAATTAACAAATATTTATAGTAACAGCTAACAGTAACATTTTTTATTCATGAAATATGTCAATAAACCAATAACAAAATCAACAAACGATTATAACTTTCGCAATTATCGATGTAACTTTCAATATATGAATATTATTTATAATGTATATTATAAACTTTCTACATAGCTTTAAACATAATTGCCAATTGTAAGTCGGATAATTACCTAAAATATTAGACTATTATGTGGGTCTAGGGCGCGCTGGTAATGGGGGCGGTGCCCCTTGTCTAGCAGGGACAGGAGGTGGGGGACCCATTGGGGGCGGAGTGGAGCTCTGTGGTGGGGGTGGGGGTGCGCAGGACGGTGGTGGAACACTATCGGGTGGAGGTGACACGATGGGAGGCTGAGCCGTGTTTGCAGCAGAATCTGGCGGAAGTGGAGCCGGCCGTGGCGGAGGCGGCCGCGCCGGGCTCACTACTGGAGCCCTAGAAGGTAACAATGGCGTCGGTGAGGGCGCAGGAGGTCTACTGGGCTGCTGTCTTCTAGGCGTCGGTGGCGCCGATCTAAGCGGCCTCTCTGGTTGAATCTCTCCGAATAATGGAATTGTATTGTTTGTACATAAATTAATCTCTGCTCTCACAATATCCACCCAACTAGGTGACTTTAAGGATATACGAAAATGTAATGTTGAAACTGAAATGTGCCCCTTCTGTGCAGCCGCTAGCGCATGCTGACCATCCCTGAAAGTTATGCTTAATGTATGGTCGTCTATAAATCGGACCAATGTAACATCGCCGATTGTAGCCAATTCTTGTAGGATGGCTGCCATTACGTTATCATCAAATACTGAATCTTCACTGTCAATTTCCTCATAAGGTTGTACAATGATACTAGCATCTGGTGGCCCAAGATCTTTAACAACTTCATAAAAAACTTCCATACACTTGGTGTAACTAACTTGTAAAACTTCAATTTCCAAAATGGCAATTACTGGACGATGATCACTTTGTTTTAATTCTGCTCTACCGTAATAAAGGAGCTTTCCTGCAGCTAATTCTGAAGTGGTTTCTGGATCAATAGTATGTTTTCTGCTTCTCCAGAGAACACGATCGGTCCAAGCAGGCGCACGGCATTTTTCACTGGTATCATAATCGTCACTAAACAGATCATACTTATAAGTTGGAAGGAATGTAATTTCTCCCTCAAAACAATTTTTGAAAACCAAACCCTGTGACTTTTGGCGAATCAATTGGTCCTGTTCAAGAAGTCTTTGCATATTGTTTTGAGAAGCCAACAGTCGTGTTTCATCCTTTTCTAGATCTATGCGATAGTTAAAATCGCCACACCAAAATACATAATCATGGGAATAAAGAGATCTTCCCATTGGGAATGCAATTTTTCTAGTAATCTCAGTGTAATCAGCATTACGTTCTGAAACTTGTGATTGACCAGCAGCAAAATGAGCACAAACAAAACATAATGATGTTCCATAAATTACCATTCTTATGACAACAGCTCCTTTATTTCCAGTCGCACCTCCAAGGCCTGTCTTTACTGAATCAAGTGCTACATCTCTTATATGTGGTATTAAATCCTTTCTAACAAATATGAATAAGCACACTCCAACTAATTGGTGACTAGACAAAAGAGTGTATGAAGCATCTCTGCATAAGACTTTCTCTAATTCTTCACTCCATGCTTTTGCATTGTCTGAACTAGCTGCCATTATATTACTGGCATTTAAATCAACAATCTCTTGGAATCCTATAGCAAAAATATCAGATGGCTGCTCAGACATGTTAACAGTACTGACTAAGGAAGAGTTAGGACAATCCAATAACCAATCAGCCAGTGAAACATCTTTATAGGCAAGGCTTCTAAAATGTTTACCTCCATTTACATTATAAGTGCCAATCGTAATACGAATACTGGATGGTTGAGTAAATTCATTGGCACGTCGACACATTTCTCTAAGTACTGGGGTTGAGGTATGAAGTATATTTGGTGGTAATAGTATACGAGTACGATCAGACAGTTCTGAATTTAGTGTGGATCCTAATAATAATATATCAATAGCCTCTTGTTTAGAGTTATCTAATAGATTATTTTGTATTGTACGAGCTGCTGATCTAGCTCCATCTATTAGTTTGGAACCTCCTTGTATGGCACCAGTACCAGCATAAATTTTAGATATCTCATTGCCATTATTAATCCACATTTGTTTGAATACCTCTTCAAATCTATTGACATTTTGCTTTTTATCTACACATTGTAAAAGCATAAGCTGAATAGCAAGCATCTCCAAACCAATAAATGTCTGTATTGAGTTTGTCCTATCCAAACAATCTAGACAATTAGTACGGATTACACCTTTTTGAACATTATAGATGTCAATGCTTTTAGCACTAAATATGCTTATATCATCATAATGCTTCTCAACAATCTTCTTAAATCTTGATAATGCAGTTTCAATTGATGAGCCCCTTACTTCTTGGTGGTAGTCAAAAATTATTTGTATTACATCACAATGTGCCGATTCATTAAGATGCCTTTGATAAGCATTGCTAAGTGTAGCTTCTCCTTCACTACCACCAATTAAACTTGATCCAAGTAAATTTACTACAATAACAGATCCATAATTACGTTTCATTTGTGAAAAATGTCTGTCACAGACACTATTTGATGCATCATATCCCCTGGACATTTTAACTTTATGTGATCCTACTTGAATACCTGGCTGTTCCCAAAATAGAGGCACTGATCCTCTTGTTTGTATATAAGATGCAACAGAATCATCAATATATATAGCTTGTTCTGTTTCAACAAAATTAGCAACATTTCCATCATCATTACTACCTCTCACATTGAATCTAGTACCTGCTCGCTCACAACTTAGTCTTGACACAAGCACAGCTCTTGCTTGGCGATGACCAACATAAATTGTTCGAATTTCAACAGATCCACACATGGCTCTGGTAAGCCAATCATCACAATCAATGCCATATCTAATCAGATGTATAAATAAGGTTCTATTCCAAAAGAATCTATTATCCGGATTAGCCCCTTTACTTTTCCTTTGGGCACAAAGAGTAAGATCAAATAAATTTTCGTTTACTTTGCCAGAATTCCATGAAAAATAAAACGTTCCCGAATTTAACAATTTTCTGACTTCAGAAACTTTATCATCACCCTGTGATTGATAGAATAAAGGAAGAAATTGTGTTTGAGTAATTTTAAATACCTCTACATCGCCGACTTTGCCCACGGAGCAGCATCCAATAACAAGAACAAGGTATAGTAGACAGGTTTCCCCAGAGTTTAATTGTAAAACACCCAAGCAACCATAAGCGTCAGCAATCTTATGGTATTGCTTACGAAGAGTTTCTGTTTCTTGAGAAGACAAGGAAACAACAGCTTGAGATTCAAATAGCAATGCCGTATCTTTATTTCGATGTTGTAAAATAATGCTATAAGGATTTGGCGGCGATGACTTTTCCAGGACTTTAAATCCTTTTGACATAGCCATGTCTGAGGGCTAAAATAATGCTACATTCAGAAAGCAGCCATCCACCCCCACTTAGATTTTCACTAAAGTAAAATACGAAGCAAAATCGACCGATATACGATTACAATAGAAATGTCAATGTAAGTAGTCTGTCAGTAAAGTCAAATTCTCTGTGGGACAGATAAATATTGAAAATACTATCACGGGCATATTCCAAAATGCTGTGTATACAGCTGCAGATCTACAAACTCAACGATGCGAAATCAAGCAGCATTCGTATTGCTAAGCGCTGGTGATTCTTTTTGTAGGATCGTGAATCTAGTCTTCATTTGTTATTCAACGTGAATAGCGTTAAAGTCATCAAGATTCACGCCTGCTGTAATGCGAAATCTGTAGCGATTTGGGCTTGGTCAATAAGTTAAAAAAAATACCTGTAAATAAACGCCTATGCATTTTTTTGCGCATTTATATGCGAGAAGGGTTATCGATATTAAAACTTATGAGTAATATAGACAGATGTCCCGTATCATTTAATATATGAATCCACTCTGGTCAATGAATAACGTATAGACCAATTTTTATCCTAGGTAACTTTGGCGTAGAAATGTAAGCCTGTTAACTGAGACTATGATGTTTCGTTGTCTCTAAGCATTAGTGGACATCATAGATGGCAAAGGACATTTGGTTTCATAGCGAGTGGTTGGGATAGGCAACGCTGTTATTCAAGAGTTCCTACTTAAACCAAGCCATTAGCACCAAAATATCATCGTATCTACAAGTTATTAAATACTTTTGTAAATTTGTGAAATTCCTTTTTTTATTTAAAATTTTCTTTAAGTTAGTCATAAAGTAAATCGTTGATTCCCTTAAGTTAATTGTTTAACTTTTAAGAAAAACTCGCACATAAGATTAACTGACAAAGAAGTGCAAATCTGCATCGATCGTCATCAATTTATTATAACCTTTGATGGTAAATGTCAATTTGAACAATTATAAAACTCATTTAATCGAAATTTCTAAGTTAATTTTTGGTGCAACATAAACATACATGTCGTACCGTAAGGCGCCAGAAGCATATCGGTTTCATACATTTAGTATGATCAGCGATATAATTGTGTGTCGTGGCGCCGACTGTTCGCCACCAGAGCAACAGAGCGGTGGTGGTGTTATGATCTTCAATTCCAAAAGTATTTTTTTTAGAAACCGCTGCAAATATATCAAGCGATTATTGAAAAGTGTCCGCTAGATGTATACGCCACGAGCCATGCGGTATAGAAACATATTTCCCTGTTGTCGTGTCGCGTCATAACCCCCACCACCGCTCTGGTGGTGAACAGTCGGCGCCACGACACACAATTATATCGCTGATCATACTAAATGTATGAAACCAATATGCTTCAGGTGCGTCACGACACGACCCGTAAGTGTGTTTCTGCCTTTAGTGCGCACAGTCACTGCCACGAGTATATTTACGCCTTAAATTTATTTTTAGTGCAGAAACAAAACAGATAAAAATTATTGAATAAAAGAAATAACTGCTCTTAAAAACGATTATTTAATACACAGATAATTCATATTATTTTTATAATTACATTGATTAATAAATAACTTTATTTAATGCTAAAATTTACATATTTTTTATACAAAGCAAGGGATGCAGCAGGGACTATAACATGGCCGCTGTTTTTTTGGACATAGTTGTGGTATATTTCTTTGGAAGCTCTGGTCACTGTTGGTGGTATAACGTCCACGGTACTGTCGATGGTGAAGGCGCTGCTCACTGTCATTACTATGTGAATGTCTGGGTCGTACTGAGGATTCGATCTGCGCTCAAAATTGACATAGCGTTTGTATCTGAAATTAAAAAAATGTGTATTAGGAGAAAATTACTTATTTGTTTGATTTAGTTTTTGTTGAAAATTAATAATAATGACGCTGTTGGGGACGGTCCCCTTATTTTTATTTAATTGAAATTTAATTGTTCGGAGACCATCTATTTTCGCATTTTCTTATAAGAACTGTTAAGGAAGAAGTATTTCTTTATAGGTTAAATCACTTGGTGTACCAATTCATATTTGGACAGCTTTTCAGAAAAAAAGTAAAGTTCTCCTGACAGAATTATGGACACCGCGGCTAATCTACTCTGAGATTAGTCAACTGCGCAGGAGATACTATAATGCACAATTGCATCCGCAAATACAGGTGCACTCTATGTTCCTTATCTCTTGCCCGATGGGTCGGATATCCGACACGACCGGAGAGAGATCAGGCGCAGGACCGACGTTTTACATGACCATCCGACGCATAGATCATCTTTCTTTTCAGGCAACCAGGTTGTCAGTCCGCATTGCCCTAATCCAACCAAGAAACAACAACATGGACATTGTTCCGTCGCGTGGTTCGAACCCACGACCTCCGGTTTACAAAGCAAGGGCCCATACCACTGGGCTACGGAGTCGCAAAGCTTTTCAGAATACTGTGTAAGCAGTCAACTATTGGATCTTGTAGCTTTGGAGATGATTCAGAACGATCTCTTAAGAAAGGCTTAAAAACGACAAAACTTAGTTGTATCTTACACAATCATGTCCCTTTTGCTAGGTTCCTTGAGCAGTATTCTGTTGTAGCGTTTGATGGCGGGGAACATGGCGGTCTCTTCGGTTGCGTCATTTGAAAGCACTTTAGCTACTATCGACAACGGCGACGGCTGCAGACGGGAGCTCGGCGTAGTACTAGCCAAATCGTCATCCGACGACGAGTCGCTGTTTGAACTGGAACATTAAAAATAATTAGCTTTATAAATGACTAGCTCACAATGGGCCATTTCACTGATTTTTCACTGGCTATAGGTTATATAACGTTGTCGTTGCCGTTATATAATCGGTAGCAAGTGAAAAATCAGTGAAATTGCTCATGCCTATCTCACACCAAACCCCTTCGCTATTTTCATAAATCAATAATAATACTTAAATAATATTATTTCATTTAAGTGATAGTTCTATATTATTATTGTTACGAATTATAACAGAGTTTTGAGAAAAAGGAAATAATCCGCAAGTAATAAAACTTTTTTATTTTTTTTAAATATCTTTAACTATATATCTATATATCTAGGTGGTAGAGCATAACATCCTTTCACGGCTATTGCTGCACTTCTACGGCCACGCTCGTCCGGGGAAGTACCACCG
>JAOCPS010000031.1:789255-801714 GCA_025505425.1 Graphium colonna | reverse complement strand
CTCGGAGGGGCCGGCCTCGCCGCGCGCGCGCACGCCCGCCATGGCCTCGTCGCGCGCCTGCCGCTCCTCGCGGGACATCGCTGCGACAAACACACGCCTCATTGCCTTCGCTTCCAAACCTTGCATGCGCACACCGATTCATTTATCACCCGGTCAACAACCCCGACTACATCATTTGTCACGAAACGCACGTTCATCCTAGCACACGTTCTTGCGTCACCGAGGTCGACGGAAGGCGGAGAGAGGACCGCTCGAGGAATCGACGACTGATCGACGAAAAAACCAAGACAATAACAAATTATTTCTAGACAACGCATAATCCATTATGGTGTACTCCAAAGCAATGTTTTAAATTCACTGTTATTCCTTACATATTAATGATATTGTCAACAATACGAAACATCGTTCACACTATTTACTAATGACTGTACTTTAACAATAAAATTAATAAAATACATAAGAACATCAACCTTTATAAAGCTGCCATAAAATAAAATATGCATGACTTGTTACGATGTCGAATACTTATATCTACCCTTTTTCTTTTCCTATTCCTATCCCTTCCTAATCCTTAATCCCTACCCCATCCTATCCCCTAAACCAATTCTCTCCAATATCCCAGGTTAAAAACACACTCGCAACTCTCCAAATCTTCCGTTTGTCTATGAGCAACGGGATCGCTTACCACCAAGTCAACCGTTGACTCATTCGTCTTCCTTTCCATAAAAAAAATGATGATCAACAATACTACCAATACCTAATATGACTCAACCATTCAAACTAAAATCTAGGATTATGCTAGAATGCGACTCACGACTATAATCGAATGACGGAATCCTAAATCATAATATCAATATTAAATGTACTCACCCTTGAAATCCGTCGAGAGGTTGAAGATGGGCCTGGCCCACTCGGAGATGAGGCGTCCCGCTCTCTCTCTGTTAGCTTTCGTCTCCTTCGGATGTTTGTACAGGTACATGACGGCTTTGCCTATGCCCGACTGCTTCAGCAGCGACTTGTCTATGCTTGGGAACTGAAATCCAAACATCACAAGCATTTATGAGTACTCTTATTAATTGTGAAATTTAATTTATCTAAACGTATACAGGACAGGATGACTGGGAATATTAAAAGAGAGCATTCGGTAGTCGGTTGTAAATATTTATGTAATAAAATTAGATGCATCGTTTTCGACCCAATTTTCTAATAAATAATAGCGTAGATACGATACCAACAACGAACATATGTCTAGTTGACGCCGTTCATTGACCCGAAAAACCTTACGTCCATGAGCAGCTTCAGGATGCTCTCCCTGATAAACAGGGCATGGGCTGAGGAAATCTTAAGCTTACGTCCATGAGCAGCTTCAGGATGCTTTCCCTGATGAGCAGACAAGGCAGCGCCCTGTTGGGCATGGGCGCTAGCCAGTCGCAGAGCACGTTCAGCACGTTGTGCTCCAGGAAGGCCAGCTGCAGGTCTTTCTTGATCAACTGCGACATCGCCGACTTTAACATGGACACCTGGTGACAGAATTTACTTTCTTTATTGCATATGATAGGATATTTTCATACAAGTATTAGGCTTAAAACAAACAATGCAATAGTTCTTTTGGACAGCGAAAATTATAAATAAAATACACATTTCTCGTATTAAAAAGGCATGTATAAAACTTTATCCACATTCCTTATCATATTTGTTTTCTACCAATTTCTATATTTTTTTATATATTTTTCAACTGCTCGTTCATGCTATATTCTTTCTGTCTAATCAAAAATGTATTTTTCTTACAATTTAATTGCATATCAATCTTTCTGCCCTTTCACCATCTACACTTTTTCCCTTACACCTCTATTATATATTTCGCAATTAATATTTTTCTCCAGTTCCTCCGCTCTTTATGTTTTCTTACTTGAAGGCAATACAGATAGTGCTGCTTTTTTATTAGTACTTTTTATTATAAAAATTATAGCAAATTATTGAAAATTTCACTTATGTCTTGAACATACCAACTAAGATGTAATTCGAACTTACGACCATGTGACGGATGTCCGTATTCTTAACCATTAGACAATTGGCCCTTCATCGGTTCATCATTCAAATTCGGCCGAAGTTTATTACAACTGTCGGCAATCGAGTGCTGAGCGCTCTCCTTTCATATAAAGCAGTAAGTCACCACGCACCATAAGCAAGTGTTACCACTTCCAAATTGGATAAAGATATTAGAGCCGACCTTCCTGACGGCAGGCTGGTTCCTCTTGTTGAGGTCCCGGTCCTGCTCGGCGGCCACGCGCATCTGCTGCAGCAGCTGCGCTATGAGGTCGTCGTTGTCGTTGATGATGTCGATGTCCCTCCTCCTTCGCCTCCCTTTCCTCTCCTCCCTCTTGCGCGCCAACATTATTTCGAAGTCCGACATCCCGCCCATCGCTTCAGCGCTGGAAACAAATACAAATTCATTATTGTTTATATTATTCAAGCTTTTATTTTAACAATAGTTTAGCCAATTGCAATCAGTAGGAGGTTCTTTCTTTTGCAGGTACGTTTGTTTAATTTCTCCGTATGTTATGATTTTTTTTCAAACAGTTTACACGTTTGTATCTATTTTTCATGAAAATCGATTCAAAAGTTTCTTTTTTTATCAACATAACTGAAAATGTTGTATGACCAATGTGAAACGTTGCTGTTCTCATATTATTGATGTAATTAAATTATTAAATATGTAAGATTCCTGCGTGGGTAGGGTCATTTATCAATCATTTGAGATTGTAAAAAAATCTAAATGTCTACATTCACTTCTCCCTCTACACACAGCACCCACCTCTTGGAGTCTGGCGCGATGTCCTCGTCGGAGGAGTCTGCCGCCGTTGGCTGCGCCCGCGCCCCCTCCCCCTCGGCCTCCATCGGGCGAGGCGTGCGATGCGGGCTCCGTGGACGTGCACTACGAGTGGGACCGCGCCACGCGCACGCCCACACCCTCTACGCCTGAACGCACGCGCACGCGCCCCTCGCGCGACGACGTCGAAGCGCGCGTCAGGGCTATGAAGGAGGAGTTCCTCGAGTTCCGCAAGCGCCAGGCGCTGCGCCGCCGCTCCCCGGAGCCCCTCGCGCCGCCGCCGCCCCTGTCCCCGCTCTCCCCGCTCTCCCCGCTGGCCACTCTCTCCGCCCTCACCCCCCTGTCGCCCCTCGGGGCACCGGCGCCCGCGGAGACCGTCTGCTGACCCCCATCGACCGACGCTTCGATAAACATCAAACGACTGACATAATATCATAGTAGAGTATGTCGACAAGAATTAAGGATTTCATTCCCGACGACACCGTGTACGGTCCAAATTGAATTCTAGGAAGACTTGTGAATACGACATAGATCGCTACATAATACGACCACACCTGCACCCTCTGCCATTAGCTTCCCCGACTCCAAAGGCGATTATTTCGAGTCGGACTTAAAGGTCAACAAGACTAATTAGTAAAAAAATCCTTTGGTGCACATTAAATACCTTGCATATAAGTATTATTGACCTCAACGAACGATGCCACGAGTAGATTTTCTACTATTACGAAATGTTAGAGAAAATTTGTGATTTAATTTCCCGCTTCGCAATGGTTTTGTATGTAGGGTTAGTGTAACACAATAGACAAATTTTACATAAAATAATGTTGAAACATCGATAACGAGACCGTTGCCGTTACACGGCCGCTACATGCAAACACGCAAAGCATCACCTACAGCGAATCCAGAAAGTTCATAAACAGTTCTAGTGGTTTTTAATGGCGAAACGAAGCCTCTAAACAAAGTAAATCACAACATTTTTCATAATTGACACGTGCGAAATACACTATTGCCTTTATGGTTGTGTATTGACGCATTTAAAGACCCGAGAGAACGAAAGTGATATGCAAATTTTTGAGGGCAGTGGCAAATTTTGTTAGAATTTATAAAATTTCGCCTTTATCGTAAAATTTGAAAATTGTTACATGTCACTTTCGCTATCTCGGTTCTTCAATTATTTTGTACTGAATCGATGGTCGTTGCGTTTGTATCGGAAATAGAGATTTTGTTAATGTGTTATTGTTTAATTAGTTTTAAATATATCCCACCTCTGCCGCCACCTCGAGCACAAGAGGTGGCGACGACCTACTGCGCTAGGTTCAGCCACAATGACTCGACGTCGCGATAATGTTCGACTTGTAATAACATTAATAATATTGTATTATATATTTAGATATAAAATGTGGATGCCGTGGCGTTTTGCGTTCGCACTGCCTGCTTTGTTTATCCAACGATGAATGTCAATTAAAATTATTCTAAAACGATGCCGAATCGTCCGGATGTTCGAAAACACAATGCAGCACTAAAAAAAAAAAAAAACAAACAATGCCATAATGTAGGTCCGTTAATATGGCGGGCAGGCAGTGCGGGAACACGTTCTCCTAAACGCTTTAGGTATGAGCGGGATAGCATCCACAACACCGCTCATACCAACATTATATTGTAGTTATTACGTAATGTAACTATTTACGAGTAAAGTTAGCGTGGCGCCGCGCGGCCGTCGTTGGCGCCCGGCGCAGTGCTGCCAACACGCGCGAACGAATGGCGTCGGACGCCGGCGACGCCAGCACGACCGTTTATATTGATATAAAAACCCACAAAATAATCTTAGGTAGACTTAGCCGTAATATAGAATCGGGCCGATGGCGAAAGTGTAGACGTTACGAAACGGACTTTTTCTTTCAAGTACAAATTATTATTGTTTGTTTTCTCTCTCTCTCTCTCTCTCGTGTAATTTTTGTATATTTTATTTTGAACTGTACATATGTAAAGTAACATATTAGGTATGTTCTTATACACTTATTTATTTAAATGCCTTACAACCGAGGTTCGAAAGTTTTTGTTTTTTGTCAATATATATTATTGGTTATATTTGATCGATTTATTTTTCATTATTAATTATCATTGTTTTCGTTTGTACACAAATTTCCAGAAGATAGACCAACTTCTGTCAATTGTAGTTTCTTATCGTTTTTGAATAGGAATTTCACGTGTTTCATTTTTGTTTTTCAACAGTTTATCGTCACGTTATATTGGAATAGACGAAACCTCTCGGTTCCTGAAGCAATCCCACCTAATCACACGTTATTATAAGTAGTCGACCAGTCAATGCAAAGACTGTTTAGTTATTATTTTGTTAATAGATTTAATCGCAGTATCAATTACAGTGTTTTTATCGATTCTTTACACGCATAATGCACGTAACACCTTTCATATCATTTAATTTTTGTAAATCGATTTATTTTTTGAGACGATAACATTGGATTATATGAATAAGAACCTCGATATAAGTATAAAATGTACGCTTTAAATAAATTGAAATAAATAACTCGATATTAATATAGGTAGGTAGGTATGGGGTGCAGTTTATACGTGCCTGCGTGGAGCGATCAGAAGGGAATAGGTTGCGCGAGTCGGACGCGAGTCGACTCGCCGACTCGCTCGTGCGAAGTACTGTAAGCCACGAGAAACATTTAGTTCACTGCCGAAGAAGAACAAGTAGCATTAAGTCGCGGAACGTTACAAGATAACATTCAATAAGTATCGGTTTGATTTTTAAACTAATTCTAAGCGTGTCCCGCCCTAGCGTAAATTTTTAGATCGTTAGTGACCACAGTTTGTGCAATAAGTTATATCCTGTTCTGTGTAATTATTGGAATATCGTGTGCTCAATTTTTTCGACTGACCAATTGTAAATTTCGAGTCAAGATCGTTGTAATGTAAGATTTTTGTTTTTCTTTTCGAGTACGTGAAACCACTTGAAAACTATATTTAATTCTTTACTTCCATTATATCAAAGATACATTAATTACAAACAAAAAAAATATGCAATGAATACGTACGTGCCTACTAGAAGATGTAGCAAGTATTCTTTTATATCTGTTTTCTAATATCCCTTGAATATTTACAGTAGTGCGCATATCAAAGGATAATGTGAGACACTGACAGGTATAGTGCCGGTCAACAAAGAATGTGCATGACCCTCACTATATTATGACGCCATAGCTGTCAAATAAAAAAAATATAGGTAGGGTCAGTAAAACAGATAATTTTAAAATTATATTTATTTTTACTCAGAATTTTCTTTTCCGATTTCACTCATGACAATCGTTTCATCAATGACGGAGCATGCGCAAACATACCTAAAAATAGAAACATAAAAATTGAGAGACTCTTCCTTTTTTGAAGTCGATTAAAAATGTTAAGAGTACTGTGTAAAACAAGAACCTAGTACCTACAATATCTGCATAGTCACAACATGATATTTTTATCACAAAAATATCAGATTTTTTTGCAAACATTTTGTATTGCTATCCGTACTTTTTGACAGATCTTTGACAACTCGAGATCAAAGTCGTGCACATTCTTAGTTGAATAGCATAGTACATATAATCAGGAAATGTTTGGTTTTATTTAAAAGTTATGTTGGCGAAATAATAGTTGTCCAAGTTTTGCATCTACTACAATAATGGTTATAGAAAGTACCTCCAAGCTCACAAAGTAATGGTGCCATATTTTTACCATGATAAAAATTAAAAAGCCAGCCTAGTGGATGCATGACGACAGATAATTTATATTTTCAAATGGCCTTACGTTTAACAAAATTAATTTGTAATTGTTTTTTTTTTGGTCATAGACAATCTGATATGATTTTAAAATTATGATTGTAACGAGCGTGCTTATCTGTGTAAAGTTGCATTAGTACAATGTTGTAATAATGTATTATCATGGTACGAGGTTGCAGTATGTTTCTTACATTATGACTGAGAATCGCTACAGAAAAATGTAGGGAGTTTTGATAAAATAACATTTTACCTATAACCTCTTCCTATGTAAGAAATGTCACAATACATTGTAGTAAAACATTTAACGAAAATAGGAAACATTTCGACCATTTGCGAATCGGTAAACGAAATGGTCGCAAAACGAAATTTATTTTGAAACTGCTGTCCATAAAAATAGTCGGAAATAAACGGTTCGATAAAGAAAATTATCAGCACAAGGAACATACCGTTTTAACCAACATCACCTACTCGATATATTACGTAAGGATATGGCACGCTCAATTACATTTGTAACATAAAATCATGATGAAAAGACGAGTAATAAACAAAACTGAAAGCATGTGATAACTAGTCTTTTTCTTTAAAATTATCTTCCAACGATAACTCGATATCTGCCGCTTGCCTGTAAAAGGAGGAAAACAGTTGGAATCGGGTTATTTCTTTAATCTAAAGCTACGAGACTTCCTGTTAATGAAGCACTTTGCAAATTATTTGACATTTCTATAGACTAAAGTGAAAAAGATAGCAATATTATTAGAATAATGTATCTATATATTATATATATATCAGTTTATATAATGAGAATAAGTAAACGGAGTTGCGTGCACGTTGGCAATGTTGTGCGATGAGCCGAGTCTTTTAAAATGCACAGTATCTGAGCACAACACACAATTCGAATATACAATGTATCCTACCGAGCACTTTACACTTTACTCACTTGTATATCGATACCTTAAGTTCGCCTACAAATGATTAAAAAATCAAATGCACAAGCCAGAACTAAAACTCGTGTATACATTTACTTTTGTTTTTTTTTTAGAATATTTTTAGTTGTAAGTGTTGAAATCAGTGTTTACTGTGTAAGCACACGAAGGATTCAATTCAGAAAAGAAAATACAATAACGTTGCTATGATTTAACTGTTGTCTTTTTTATTTTTCTCCCGCAACCCACATAATTTTAATAAAATATGGATAAAAATATACAATGTCACGCTGGCAAATCCACTCCAATACCAGGGAAGGTTACTGTGGATTTCTACCACAGCTTACCAAAGCCAGATGTTCGCACGTCTTAGATTTTTTAACGGAAAAAGGACGACAAGCTAACGGTTTACCTGATATTCAGTGATAATTACCGCCCATTGACACACGCAATACATAAAAGGTTGCAATTGCCATTTCAGAATTGTTTAGAATAGAAACAGTATAAACAATGGTTGAGCAGGAAGATCTTAAAGTTGTTACAACTGCATTTATCAGGTCGCTTGACGACGAAGGTTATACCTTCCCAGTGCCGGATTAACCATTAGGCAGAGTAGACAAGTGCCTAGGGCCCCGCATGGTTTAGGGGCCCCAAGTTCCCTAAATCATGCGGGATCTAGGCAGAGAAACGCACCGAGAAAAAATTAAAAACATGTTAGTGTGTAATAAAAATATATAAAATAGTAAAAAAAGATAGAAAAAAGGTATCTTTGAAATTTAAAGAACTGTAAAGAGGCCCCGAGAATTGCTTTGCCCCCGGCATGGTAAATCCGGCACAGAACCTCCCCTGCCTTTCACACAAAATCGGAATAAAATATGGAAATAAAGTATGGCTTTGCTTTTAAGAATATTGGATAGCGATTTTTTTTAATATTTAAAACTGCAAACCGTAAGTGTAAGTTACAAGCTACATAAAAATTTTTGTGAAAAACGTTAGACGGCACAACAGTTCGACGCGTAGAAGGTGCCGTTTAGGTAAGTAAGCAAAATTTAATTTGCATTTTATCCGTAAAATAAGACAATAGACGAATGATAATTATTGGTTTTTATGCGATCTTGGTAAAGACTGGTGGTTATTAATCTGTCAATATCTGATAAAGTATGGTGGTAGTATCCTTTTTTCTTGAAAAAAAGATGTCGAAAAATATTTATCACTTATCTTGTCATTTTCACCTGAAAATTGTATAGCAATTTTCTGTTTACAGACAGAAGTTAACAGTGTTAAGCCAAAATACTTAACCATGAACTATTTTGCCACCGTCTAACGGAAGCTATTATTTTAAGTTCCACTTTAAACGTACAACATGAACCATATTTGCATAATTTTGAGTACTTAAATTCGACTACAGTAAAATGACTACATCATAGACATCACACAGCATTGTAAAATGCATACTATAAGAAAACTAACAGTCACTGTTTATTTATGCGGTGATTTATTTTATTATTTATAAATAGCGTGTAAAAAACTTATAACCTAACGTAATATTTTTTTTTATTTTTAGTTTTGTTATTTGAAACTCATAGAACAGTCGATGGCAATGTGAGAACTGGTTATGGTAACAGCTGGTTATTATTTGTTGACGATCAATCAAACACACACGTGTTGAACTTCTCAGTGCTACCTGGTCGTGGAATGCATTATGGGAAACCTAATTTCCACTTATACACAAGGTAAACATTTTCAAAATACCAAACTCTGCACGAGATAAATAAAGATAGAAATAATGGATCTGATCATGGCCTGTGAATCTTTTTTTTTCAAATTTATCTCCGCTTCAAAAGCAAGCTTAAAATAAATTAGACCTGTCTTTTAGGCCTCGCACTGGGCCCGCGTGGTGGTGCCCTATACCCTTGTTTTAGATGAGGCCTTAGCCCAGTAATGGGATAGTTTCAAAACAGTCTGTTACTTTACTATTCTTTTTATTTTGTGGGATTTACTGTACAGCCATCTATTTACTTTTTTATAATCTCATTTTTATCCCCCTTTTTTCATAATTAAATATTATTATATATTGTTCGAATGTGATAGGTGTCCATGACCACTAAGGTTTGAATTTATGAAAGTTTATAAAATATCCATTGAAAAAACAAAAAAAGTTCCAACGAATAACGAAAGAAGCAAATGGTACTTAACTTTAACTGAACCGCTACACGAAACACAATGTTTAATCGCCATCTCTTTCCAATTTTTCGATCTCAATAGAAACAACTTGAAAGAGCCGGAGGAGCTGACTATTCCTGCCAAAAATTCCTATATCAAGAGCACGTATTTTAACAAATCTCACGATATAAGGGTTGTTACTCACGGTTGGATGTCCAACGACAAGAGTGAATGGGTACGAAGCCTTAAAGATGTGTTGTTGTTCTACAACGACCTTAACGTAATCACTGTCGACTGGGGAGCTTTAGCGTATAATATAGTGTATCCTTGGTCAGCATTAAGCACGCGGTATGTTGGTAAACAAATAGCAAAGATCCTGGATGCATGCACGGATACTTATGATGTGCAACGTGACCGCATGCATTTAATAGGTCACAGTCTTGGAGCACATGTTATGGGGTATGCAGGCATGTTCATGAACAGCGAAATATATAGAATTACAGGTAATTTAAAACTTACTATTTTAGTCCAGCTAAAGCTTTATTGACTGTTTAACATATAGTCACATATAATATAGTAGATAATGCAAGCTACTCGTAAACAAGACTTCTAAATTACGTTATTAATGTATTACCATATAATAATACAAGTATCATAAAACAATGATTACTCCAGTTATAAATATAACAATATATTGATCATATGAAACTACGTTATTCTCTTGTTTATAACAAAAAACGTCATCTAAGGTTTAGATCCAGCTAGGCCGTTGTTCGAATCTCCTTCATTACCATCGGACTTTCGATTGGATAAAACAGATGCAATATTTGTCGATATCATACACACAAACGGGGGATTGTTTGGCTACAAAGACAGCTCGGGACACGCAGATTTTTATCCTAATGGAGGATCAACTCAACCTGGTTGCGGCGGAGGGCAACAATTTAGAGGTAGGGCATCAATTTACATTGGTCGATTTTTTTATCTTTTATATAACTAGCTATTTAGATTATTAAATTATTATTTTAAACTCATATCTAAACCGAACGTTCATTTTCAAACTGTAAATAAAAGAAATCTATATCGATCCGATTTATAACAATGTATTACGAAATGACAGCTAATGGTTCTTTTATAATGATAGTTAATGGCTTGAGTTCTTTAATTGTTCATATACAACTTTGATCTCTTAAAACTAACTTCAAATTCATTTTTTTTATATTTAAGACAGTTGCAGTCACGGGCGATCAACTGCTTATTTTCAAGAATCCGTAGAGTACATCTACGGAAAAGGGTTTATGGCGTATCCTTGTGACAATTGGACTAGTTTCACAAACGGCCTATGCAAAAAAAACAAAACATCAATGGGATACAATGCTGATACTCATATATTGGGCAATTTCTATCTTCGTACAAAAAATGCTTCAAAGTATGCAATAGATGAATAATAAAAATAAAGTGTAAAAAGAGGGTTCTTTTATACCAATATACTTCTCAAGGCTTTTTAAGAAAATAAAGGAAGTTTTAAATTATTAAAAAAACTATCTGTAAGAATTAAGTGAATTTACGTCGCATGAATCCAGCTTATTAAATAAGTTTAAGTTCAAGTAAACATTTTGACAAGTACGAAAACTATATTTATGATAATATAAACTTTCATTAGTAACAACTAAAATATCGAAAAGGAAGGCTCACGTTCGTCCAATATACTAAAATCACGTCGTTTTGTCTGTGTTCCTTTTTTAGAAGTTACTAGTTATGTTACGAAATGGCTACATGAATGTAGCAAAACGGTACAAAAAGTATCTGTAAAATTGTATCACCATTTTTCTTTTAAAATTCTAATATTCTGCACAGTATCGAATGCAAATAGTAATGTTGCTTTAAATAATAAAGAACGATTTATCAGAGTAAAAAACTCGAAATTGTCTTCTATGAAACTTAACATCATATTAACGTGAAGTTTGTGATATAAAGAAACAATTTAATATATTGCAAATAAAATTAATAATTTCATATTGCCGGAGATAATCCCACTCTTCTCTTATAGCTCTCTTATACTACCACACTGCCGATTTGGTATTTTTTCGCTTTTTAAAAATTATACCGAAAAGTATGTATTTTATTTACATCGCACCAAAGATGTTTTATTGGATTTCAATCTCGGCTGTTAGCGAACCAATCTAATATAGAAACTGATTTCTATGTGAGAAATTCCTTAAGGGTGCGTGCAGTTTATTTTGGAGCAATGTCATATTGTAATACTAAAAATAGCTGGAGCAATGTCGTCAGCATAAGGTGTTTATTTTAATAAATTTTTGTACTGTATTCTAAAAATTCATGTTTCCTTCGATCGGCTCAACAGGTCTAACCCTGTCCTGAAAAGCATCTCGAAGTTTATTTCTCCCACCATGCTTCAGTGTACGTAGGGCTAAATGCTCTATTCGGAAGTCATACGTATAATTTCCTATCAGAACATACCCTATGTATTGTCTCGTAAGGAAGCCTTTTTTCCACTGTCATACTTTCCACTTTTATATTTTCTAACAAACGCAATGCAAGCAAACCTTCCTTGTTATTCGTCAGAGTAACTTTTCTTCTGCCAAACGTTCAAATCGAAGAATGGTGCGTGCCGAAATTGCTGATTTTCTTTAAAATAGGACCGTTTTACCTGAAATAAAACAGTTATTATATACTTACCTTAGTAGAAGCTTATAATATTGAGAGAGGCATCCCTACTTCCCGCGTGCAGCAGTCGTCT
>JAOCPS010000031.1:769167-789155 GCA_025505425.1 Graphium colonna | reverse complement strand
GCTCGGGGGATCGACGACCTGCCAAGCGTACAGCTGAGCAGGTGCCGCGCCGAGCATCAACACTTCATAAATTTATTGGAAAATTTTGTCGAAAACTATACCCCTAATTTTATTGCAAAAATATGATGACAATAAAGTGACGAGAACTCTCCTATAATATCTTATAATCACCAGTCGCCTTGAAAACATTACATTTTATCAATGTAGCGTTCGACTCTTTCGAGTTGAGCCCAGGTCCTTTCCTACATCAGTTGTTTCCCGTGCACATTTTTGGATTGGTGCGAGGACGCCAAAAATTGTCAACGCCTGCGCGCAATTTTCAACTGCTCAACCCGGTCATAAACATGAATAAACATGGCGCATTTCTATCCTCACCCCGTTCGCATCTCACTGTTTAAAATAACTTATTATAAACTTACGAGTGAGTTACACGACGCTATTTTGATTGTAGTCTGACCAGACCCTATAGTGAACTAGTGTTGTATCTTGGTGTAAGTTGCTAGCCGCGAGAAGAAATCTTCTAAAAGAAGCACCATTAAAACCACAGAGGAGCTACAAGGTATTGTGCACTACTTTATTTAAACTGTGATTTGCTTCTCTACTTCATTCAAATGCAGTCTTTTATCCCACTCCCCAGTGTACATTTCAGAAACTGCTCATCAGAAACAAAATCCGCTAAACTATCGACATTGTCACTAAACCAGATGCATTACCACTGCATTAGAAAAGCCAATCTCTCTAACGTTTGTTATAATGTTCGGCAGTTGACAACCTATGGTTTACAAATATGTATGTATGGCAGTCAACTACAGCTTAGATAGTAAAAGACTGGTTATAATACAACTTAAGTAGAAGCTTCCCCATATTAAATATAACATAATAAAGCAAAATTAATCCTCGATGAAGCCAGATAGTTGTAATCTTACTTATCAACAATCGGTACCAGATACATAAAGAAACTGTCAAATACCAATTTATCAATAATAAAACTAATGGACTAATGTTTTTTATCAATAATTCATGATATTTATTAAACATTTCACCTATAAATTGTGTTGTTTATTAGATTAGTGTGTATGCACAGTAGTCAAGCAATAAGGTATATATAGTCATAATTTTATTTTAAAGATGTTTAAGTATTCAGATATAATTTTTGGTTTTAGTTTCATCATTCATTTAATACCAATAACTTTTAGTTAATTTATTTCATTTGTGGTAAGAAGATATAATAATATTGCATGTCAGAAGAAAATAAGAAGAAAATGTTTACTCAGAAACTATGATAACTGATGCAATAATAGCGTCAAATTCTTTCAAATAGAACAATGCGTTAAAAATCAATAATCAATGTTTTAAATCAAATCAAATGGCCTTGTAGACGACAGATGAAGTTTGTTGCACAAGAATGCAAAAATATTTTTGCATTTGCACATAAAAAATGTAAAAAGTACTTACCATTGGCTGCTGTTGATCGAACATGCCTTGCTCTTGACGATCCAACATAGAATTTAACCTCTGGGCCTGTAAAGAATAAATATTGATAAACAAAATATATTTAAAAGTTTTATTACAGATCTAAAGTATGAATAGCAAAAAAATTGTCATCTGATGTAAAGATTTCTGTTTAGACCAAACTATGATGCAATTTCTCTTCAAAAATGTTAGTTATATCCGAAAAGGATCAAGTTAGTAGCGAAATTGACCTGATCAAAGAGGCTAAAAAGAGCACGCACCTGCACGAAGAGCGTGTTCTCCTGCTGGCGGCGGCGCAGCTCGTCGTCCTGCAGGCGCATGCGCTGCGACAGCTCCTCCTCCTGGCGCAGCAGCTGCGCGCGCTCCTGGTCGCGGCGCTCGTCGGCCGCGCGCTGCGCCGTCTCCCAGCTGCGCTTCTGCCGCTCGCGGTCCTGCTCGCGCTGCCGCAGCTGCTCGCGCAGCAGCTCCGTCTCGTGCTCGTACCTGTCGACGCCCGTCCATTACCCGCACTGCCATTTACACCCTTTTGCAATTCTATCTAAAGGACACTGCCCATTTTATATGCTATCCCCTACCAACTTCCATCTAATTTTAACTTTTTTCGAGACTTGACTTATTATATTCCTTTTCGTAAAGGAAACCCGGGATTCGGAGATTTTTGACAAAATCGAAAAATCGAAACGTACAAAGAAATTCTTTTGCGTTCTACATCTCGATGACAGTTCGTGTAAACATCATGTCAGATAGAGCAAAATTCACACTTTTATATTTTAACTTAAATTCCCTGTTCAAAAATCAGAACCATGAATCGTCATGTCTTAAAAAAAATTCAAACTCCTTAAAAGTGTACTTTCGAAACATATTTTCTCTGTTGTATTGATTTTAAAAAAAACGACTAATCCAATTTTTATAAACATTTAGTGGGCCCATTCCGAAAGAATACCTTAAAAAATTAAAAAAGAGTTTTTGAAATCGGTTTATAAATGTCAGAAATAATTATAATTATGGAAATAATAACTATATAATTTTTATCTTGTTGCACGAGAATTTTTGGTACTACTTTCGGTCATTATTGTTTATACCAGTTAATATGATATATACAAAGAATAAAAAGTCCTTACAGGCGCATCAAAATATAGCCTGCAATATTGTATAAACACAAATAGAAGAACTACAATTTATAATCCCTTTCTTTTCAAATTCCCGAATCATACTTACTTCTCACATACATTTAACTAGCAATATTAATTTTAACATTATACACCATAATTTCATATTATTAAAATGTCGAATATCAATATTACGACTCATCGGGGTTCTGACTCCTTTAAATCTACTATTTGACAATTCAATGGTGAGGAGGATCATGGTCTTGCAATCCATACCAAGATATAATCAACCTAGATGAAAGACCATGATCCTCCTCAACCTTGTAACCACCGAATTAAGACTTAGCACACACGACAAAAAATTACTATAAAAGGTTTAGAAATAAACGCAAACGCGTTTAGCTATGGACTTAGACTTAGCCGCATTATGGCGCTTTTTATTTAGAGGTTCCATTTTGTGTTGACCATGGACGATTATATTATAAATAAAATAAAAATAGTTTATTAATAAATATGAAATAACATCTACACCACCAGGATACAATATAAAACCTAAAATTATATCTCACTTACTTGGCATACTCCATTTGAGCCTCAAGTTTTTCTTCCTCTGCTGCTAACTCTTTTTTGAGTGCTTCCTCCTTTTGACGATGAAGTTCATGCAATTGCTTCCACCTTGTACCATACTCATGTTCAAAACTACCAGATTCCGAAAAACGAGGTCCAACCTAAAAATGAAATATTATTATTTAACATAAAGTTAAAATAAATACATGTAACAGATGAAAAATGCGTTCATACCTCACGGGCGCGCATATACTCTGGGTGTTTCTTGGGTAAATTCTTCTCTGGATAACCATCAAATTCATCAGGTTCTTCAAAGCTTTCGACAATCACTGGACGAAGTGACCTAGAAAAGTTTGCACCTTTAAAAGAGTCTGCTCATTTCTTTAGAAAAAGTTATAAAAATTAACAGTACATGTCTATGCAATTCATCCAAGACTTTTTGTCTAAAGGAAATATGAAAATAAAGGAAATAAGAAAAATAAAAAACTGAATAAATATTAGTCGGCAAAAAATCATGTGCAGTATTGTAATGTAATGTAAAATTAAGAGATGTCAAAAAATAGGAGGCTCTCAAATTTATGCACATCTCCATCATTGATGTACCCATAATAAAAATTCCCTGTTATCTGAATGATTTACTCAAGCAGTGGGATCAGCGGAATCTGGGAATTTGAAGATCCTGACTAAAAATTAAATTTTATTTAAAAAATATGTTTTACTGACCCTACCTGTATTTTATAATTTGACAGCTATAAAAGCTCAATATGAAGCGGGGTTGTGTATAATCTTATTTTTATTGCATTATTATGGGAAAAACAATTATTGGCTACTTACGAAGTAAGGAAAAAGCATTTTTCCGTGCAGTTGCGAATCGCTGCCAACGCACTAGGTTTGCGCGCAAACTCCACAACACCCTCTCCCAGGGTTTTCCCTCTTTCATCGACTCGCACATAAGCGCGTTCAATCTTTCCAAATATTTCAAACGCCCTGTATAGGAGCTCATTGGAAACGAATGGCGGCAGGTTCTTGACGCGAACGGCGCTGTTGTGTGGCGCAAATCTGACTCTCAGTGTACGCCCATTCCTCATTTGACCATCAAGTTCTCTTTTGGCTTTTTCAGCATTTACCCTATAGTCCTGTATAAGATAAAATTAAATAAATTTCTTGTTAAGAATCTCGGAATATAAAATAATTTTTTTGTTAAATATCCCCATCACTTACCATTTTAATAAATCCAAAGTTCTTTTCTTTGTTAACGAACAATTCAGCAGCTTCACCAAATTGACTGAATAGATTAATAATTTCTTCTTCAGTAACATCAGATGTTAAATTTCCAATATACAGTCTGCTTCTGCCATTGAACTTGACTTCCGTTTGATCAATTGTAGGCAAGTCAAGTAGGGGCCCAACAAGATCTTTCAACTTATTTGCCAACATTTGCTCCTAAACACAAAAATTTCAATTTATAAATATGTTAATATTTAAAACTCAACTGGAGAAAAGAGTATTAATTTTTCGATTAAAATAGTTAAACACAAGAGTATCAAGAAATAGCAATCATTATAAAAATGAATTGAAGGCAATACCTCACGCTGTACTGGTTTTCCATCCTGTGGAGGTCCGCGCATGTTATTGCGTTGTTGATTACGCGCCGGGCCTGGCCCTCCGCCGGATTTCGGCCCAAACTGCTTGTTTTGATTCTGGTTTTGTTTGTTAGGTGGTCCCTGGCTACCTTGACTCCATGTACCTCCTTGTTTGTTACCACCGCCAAAGTTACCATTGATATTCTACAATAAAACAATTTGTTATAACCTTAACACTTTTTAACATGCAGGAATGAATAGTTTATTCAAAAAAACAATTGTTATAAAACTTTGGTAAAATTTATACAATTTTGGTTTATATACTGACCTTTTGGAATTGGTTTTGATTAGTGTTGGGGCCCTGGTTCTTCGGCTCAGGGTTAACAATGGCCTTATCAACATTGTCTTGTGAATCAGGCTTGATTTGTGGAGCATTGTGTTGTTGCTGTTGAGGGGGCTGATTTTGCCGTTGGTTTTGATTTTGCTGTTGTTGTTGGGGTTGTTGACGTTGGTTTTGCTGATTTTGCTGTTGTTGTTGGGGTTGTTGACGTTGGTTTTGCTGATTTTGAGGTTGAGCTTGGGGTTGTTGACGTTGGTTTTGCTGATTTTGAGGCTGAGCTTGGGGTTGCTGACGTTGGTTTTGCTGATTTTGGGGCTGAGGTTGAGTTTGTTGTCGTTGATTTTGCTGATTTTGGGGCTGAGGTTGGGGTTGTCGCTGGTTCTGTGGCTGGTTGCGATTGTGCTGCTGGGGTGGGTTGGGCGTGGGGGCAGGCGACGGTTGGGCCACCTCAGTCGGTTTGTCTTTGGGTTGCTGAGGCGAAGGCTGCTGCGGCTTCTCCGCTGGAGGAGATTGCTTCACTGGCTAAAATTTAAAGTCTGGATAACACTGGTTTTCGCACTTATGTAGTATGCTTTAACTATATGTGAATATCAATTAAGAATACAGTCCAATATTTACAACATCTGATAAATAATTTTATAAACTCCTAAATGCACTACATCAAAATTTATTTTCAATGATAACTGTTAAAAAGCATGTCTTTCTCCTATATTGTAAGACATTCTACCTCAGTATATACCTGTACAAGCCATCATTTTATTTTTGTCCCTCTTACATTTTTTGGTTAGGAAAATTGGGTTATCCTAACCAAAATTTAAAATTATATTTGTCTTAAAAAAATCATATTTATTATTGGTTATTATGTAGTAATTTGGATTGTTTATTGCTCAGTTTAATAAAACAGTATTTAACAGAAATTACTGGATAAACATTTCTTAATGTTGTTTTACATAACGAAGGCAAATTTAAAATAAATGTCAGTCAATTTTTTTTTGTATTATTATTTTTTTTAATATTTTTTTTAATAAGGAAACCATCAGTAATTATTATTATATGAACTTTGACCAACAATAATTTTAATAATTTTTTTCTGTAAAGACTAAAATTTATTACTTTAATAAATAAATAAAATATAGTTTAAAAAACACATTTTAATGAGAAATCGAACTAAAAAGTAAAAAATTATAAGTCCTGGAGATCCTTGTTAGGATTATGTGATATGCTTATCAAATTATTGTAATGTCATCACCCCTGAAAAGTCTGCAAAGTATAAATGAAATCTGTCCATAGAAAGGGGGTCAAAATAGTGTTTAAAGGAGTCTGTTACAAACAAGCAAACAAACATACAGGTGAAGCTAATAAGTGTGTTAAAAACTATCTTTTTTTCATAATATAGCTGTTTAAAAGCTATAAAAAATAAATCTGGTTATACATAAATCAAGCTGTTATGAAGGTATTACAATGTTCTTGTCATTCAAAAGGTAGCAGCACTTGATTATAATCAAATTGTGTATTTCATATCTATATATGCATATTTATGTTATAAATTCCGAAAATAAACGCACATTTTGCACAGTAGACCCTTAGAAATAGTGCAAAATAAAACAAAGATACTTAAGTTCATACGATAATGGTACTCCATGACGTCCACTAAAATTAGAAAAGGTTGTAATATTGGCTATTCAAACAAAAGAATTTCAGGTAGATATAAAAAAAATATTTTATTTATACCCTGAGCCGTGTTCGTAATCTGTTTAAAGGAACATGTTATAGTGGTCACTGAGGAGACGATCCTGACGTCTTCCTAAGATTTGGGTGGGTGGGGGGTAGATTTTGAATAGCACTCACAATTCTCCAGGTCGCATTTTCGGAAAAATTTACTCCTTCACACCTCTCCAGATCGTCTCTTTAGTGACCATCATTATAAATAATAAGGGGGATAAGAATGACATACACCGATGTAACGTAGCAGGAACGGTAAGCAAAATATTGAAATAATTCGTAGAAATCATCTATAGAAAAGTATGAGCTGAAGTTAAAATGCGCAACTCTAGATTGCAATCATGCAGCATATTAACGGTACACGATACCTAGCCAAGCCGTTCTTATACAAAATGGCGGGCACGCTACTGCGGAAAAAGTGAATCAACACAATACTATTTTCTCCGCATGTATTAAGACTTGACACGTCTTAGTTTTTTTGCTACAAAATTTATAAGTTAATGGCATACACTCAATATAACTTTATCAAGTAAATTTGATATACCTCATTACTAGGTCGTTGACCTCCTTGTCCATGATTCTGATTCCTTTGGTTGTTATGATCAAATCTTGAATTACGGAATCCACCACGATTATATCCACGGCGACCTCCCTGTCTCTGGGGCTGCGGTGGTCCGCCAAATCCTCTATTACCGAACTGATTCATCCCTTGCATTTGCATTCTCTACAAAAAGGAATATTCATATATTTATCGTCTAAAAACATGTACAGTAATGTTAACAAGCTTTATTTAGCATAGAAAACACCATAAAGACTATTCGTAATAAAAATGTACTTAATTTAAAAAGTAATATAAAAATACGTACTATACAACACCACAAGCGTAGCGGCAATGACTTAAAATGGCGGACAGGAAGCCAACTCAACCATCAACCAGCACAGCGGACCCACGCCAACCAGAGACAAAATAAAGACTTAATTTCTTTATTAATCGTACTCGACCAAAAAATAGAGAAAAAAATACAAAAGTATCAAAAATAAGGGTAAGAAAATTAATAAATTAGGTCAATTACTTGGGTACACAAATTGTGATATAAAATTTTCAACAAACGTGAAATAAAAAATGCTTATATCAATAATATATGAATTTTTGTTTCATGCATTTTTGCCCCCGAGATACTATCACAGATTGATTTTTGGACATTAAGACTATTTTATTTGTTACTGACCACTTTTTCATTCATTTTATTTTTAAACGACTTCAAAAAAGAGGCGGGTTCTCGATCGTAGGTTTATATTTTTTACCCGATAGTGTAGTCTTTCGAAATAGTCACCTAAAATTTTCAGATAAAATGGTTTAGTGGTTGGTGATGGTTTTTAAAATCCAAATAACAAAATATAGGAATGTTTGCACATATCTCCACCACTTACGCACCGATTTTTCAAGGCGTCTGAAGTCTGTTTTATAAGAGAAGAAAATTACAAAAACCTACTTTAAAGGTCATAAAGTGTACTTTCGAAACATATTTTCGCCGTTATTTTGATTTTAAAAACAAACTACTAATTCGATTTCATAAAATTTTTTTAGAATAATTGTGGAAGTGTAGAGTACACTTCCACAATTATTCTAAAAAAAATTTACTTTTTTATCAGAATTTTTTTTTTTCAAATCAAGTCAAATGTTGCGGAGATATATGTGAACATTCCTAAATTTTGTTATTTTTATTTAAAAAGAAACTAATAAACCGATTTTTTATTTTATTTTGTAAGACTATTTAAGAAGAATGCTCTATCTTTTGAAATTAAATTATAAATGACGGAGATACGCGCAGAAAAGCATAAAATCAATTCTGTTATTTTGATTTAAAAAAAAATTACCAAACTGATTTTACTAATAAAATTTCGAAAGAATGCCCTATACTATGAAAAAATAATTTTTAAAATTTGTTCATAAATAGCGAAGATATGCGCGAACGTATATAAAAAACATTAACATTGGAATTGAGAAACTTACTCCTATTTTGAAGTCGGTTAATTGTGTTTTTCAGCAGCCTTTTATCTTTGATGGTAATATTTATCGAGTAAGAAATAAACACAATCGATTTAAAAATGTACGTTGAAAGTCTCACTTTAAAAGAAGAGACTCTTTACATCTCAAGCAAAAAGAACGAAATCATCGCTCCAAAAACTTTGTTTGTATTTTTATGTTAGTTATTTTTTGCATATTGAGCTATTTCCACGCGTTAATAAATTATCTTTATATCAGAATACATAAAATTGATGATATCTATTTCTCTTATTAGGCAAATTAACACAAAACCTTAAAAAAAATCATTAAAAACGGGGTGAATAAGATCCTTAAGAGGTCAATTAAAACGAAGGAAGGTGTTAAAATAAGTACTTACAGGGTGAAAAGAAACGTCTGAAGTGTCAATAGATACGGGTGTGGGGTAAAAAAGTTTTAATAGACCAGGGTTGTCAAAACTAATTATCTCAAATTATTAGCTAATATTTTTATAAATTACATAAATTGCATAAAATTAGATAAATAAATACGGATTGAACTATCAAATTTTATTTATTTTTATAGATTAATGCAATCATCATGCCACGAATTTTCTAACCTCAACCGAATAAGACAAAGTACAAGTAATAGGATCCAGACTTATCATAAAAAGCAGATTTGAATGAGTTACTACCCCAAATCTCAGTCAAATATCAACATAAATAGTTATATACATAAATGAGTTCTTTAAAGACATAGTTGAGATACTATGATACATGATTCTCAAACAATATTAGGAATCGAAGAAGAAGAATATATTATTTATATATGTAAATATATTTCTTTATATTATTAAAATATAAACTTGTGTGCCGATTGGATTATTATATTAATACTATGGATTTAAGACATATAATAAGGATGTACTTGAATAAATGTACAGTGTTTAATAAATCTAAATTTACAAAAGTGACAATCCAATTTTTCACATTTTTATTTTGCCCCCACTACCGGATGCATAAAAAATTGGTACGTGTCTGAAGATTTGAAGAAAACTAGTGGATTGATTTACTAATGAGTAACTAATATTAAAATAATACGATCTTGGATTGCGTAAAAAAATCAATAAATTTGTATGTGCATGTGAATAAGGTTTAAATCAAACTTGTATTCACCCTATTTTTTTTTTGTATTAGTTTATTTCTGAACGCAACAATCAACATATTGTAAAAAGATTGCTCTTATGGGGATCACGGTCACTGAGGAGACGTCCCGGACGCTTTGCTGAAGTTCGGGGGGAGTAAATTTTGCGCAGTAACGGCTGTTGCTCATACATTTAAGGTCGCATTTTGAATAGCTCGTACACTATTGCCCGTCACTATATCTATATGGACGTCTCGTCAGTGACCCCCTTTATGTCACACTATCCAATTGATTGAACATATGTATATGTATATGTCAATAAAAATATTACTTTATTGTGATAGAAATGTTTATCTTAAATTAAAAAGTTACAACAATTAATTCATTCATTACTATTTATATACTTACTGTACTATGTGTATAATTCTTTAACGGACATATAACAACTGTCAATCCGTTAAAAACTTGTAACACAAAATAATTACTTGAAAAATAAAATAAAAAACACATTATTCATTGAGTACCCACATTTTAGACCAGGCCAATTGTTTGAAGATTGCGATATTATATTAATGTTGTAATTAATAATTCAACCATAGCTGATTTAAAGATTTCTCTTCCTAAGATTTTTTAAGGTTTAATAAAAGTATATTTAATTTAAAATAATATTATCAAATTGACAAAAGTATGGAATCGAGTACCGAAACTAACTTAGCTGAAAATCCTAGCAATAACCTAGAACCTCAGTATCCTATGCTACCATTTGAAAAGCAAATTTTTATTGATGTGCAAGAAAGAGATGCTTTATTAATCATGGCAAAGTACGTCAAACGGAAAAAAATATATAAAATTTTTTATGCAAAAAATTTACTAACTGTGATTTGTCTTCTTTTAGGGGCATAAATTATAATAAAATTCTAGCTAACTTAATCTGGATTTACAAAGACCCTGGTAATTTAATTTTTGTAGTAAATAGCAGTGATGATGAAGAAAAGTACTTTATGACAAAATTCAACTTGAATCCTCTTCCAAATATTGGAACTGAAAGGTATGTATTAAGTAATATTTACTTTTAATTAAGAGATATTATTTAGTTCTCACTATAAAGTTGTAAAATCTTTATTTATCTTAGCTATTTTAAAATTAAATGGCTATATTAGATTTCATTATTACAGGGCAAAGACATATTTGGAAGGTGGAATATTTTTCATTTCAACTCGCATCTTAGTAGTTGATTTATTGAAAAATAGGGTTCCTATTAGTCACATCACTGGCATAATAGTTTTAAGAGCACATACTGTTTTAGAGTCATGTCAAGAAGCATTTGCACTTAGACTGTATAGGCAACAAAATAAGGTAATATTTTAATAAAAGTATCATTAAAAAGTTTTCTGTTCAATAGTATTTTTTTGTCCTTTATGCTTGCTAATTTTAAATTGTTTGAATATTTTATAATCCAAATGTTGTATTTTACCATTTTATAATAATTTCAGACAGGCTTCATTAAGGCATTTTCAAACTCACCAATATCATTTACTTTTGGCTACAATCAAGTTGAAAAAGTTATGAGAGCACTCTTTGTGACAGAGCTTTATCTTTGGCCTAGGTAAGAAAAAAACAGTTTTATGTACAACATATTATTTTTATCTGCATTTGTAATAAAGCTATATATTTATAAGAGCAGTAATACAATATTTAATGCTGTTGATCCAATTTTTAGAAAATATACTTTTATAGTAAGTAAAGAAATTAACTTGAATTGTAATTGATGCAGGTTTCACGGCATTATCATACAAAGCCTTAAAAATAGGCAAGCTGAAGTAATTGAGTTACAAGTACCATTAACATCAAAATCTAACCATATACAATTATGCCTTTTGGACATAATGAATTATACAGTGAAACAATTAAAAAGTATAAATAGAACGCTTGATATGCAGGTACAAAATATTTCTTAATTTTTTTATCAGTACTTTATTTACCGAAAATTATATATCTGGTTTTATTTTATATTTTAAAAATAGTTATATAAAATTATGAACTTTGAACAGAATAAACAAAAAACTTTAATATTATAGATAAATAGGCAGAAGAAAAAAATTGTTATTATTAGAACTTAAAGTAAAAAAATTTAGGGTGTTGTTTTTATAGCTTTCACTAAATTTTTTTAAAACTTTTAATTGCTCTATTGTAAAAGGGCTAAATGGTTTGTTATTCACTTTTATTTTTAATCCTCAATATATATATCCACAGTCAGATTGTTCAGAAGTATGTACACATTTTAATCATCAGATTAATTGATACTTCAGCTTCAATCATACCAATATTAACAAACATGCGAGCTTTTAATATTTCAACAATATCTTCACATTCAGAAAATTGATAGTAACTAAGCGAACAAATTAAAATAAAATCCAATAGATAAATTATCAATCTACTAAAATTAAACCTACTATCTTGATATATGATTACATATTGTAATAAACCTTCTTAATGCTTCTTGAAAGCAGGACAGGCTTGTCACAGCATATGACTGTCTCATGTTTCATTCCACTGTGAATTTGAAAAATTTATTTTACAAGGAATGGCTTATCTTACAAAAAATACAATGTTTATATGGTTTTCCTCAAAATAAATTTTATATGGAGGAAAACAGAATAGCCTCTATTTTATGTTAATGCCTTATATTTGTCTTTATTGCAAAAACGGTAAAATAATCACTCTATTAATTTACTTATTTTACAACAAAGATCAAATAGATTTCTCCGCCGATTATGATTGCATTTTTATATATATTTATTAACTTTATAAATAAATTTAAATTAAAATAAAATAACACTGGACAATACATTGTTTTGCCTTGTTATAATTTAGTAAAGTTAAATATTAAGTTCAGTCATCTAGATAAAACTCATCTCATCTCTCAAATTTGGTCAAATCACACATTGTTTTGATTTTGTTAAAAATAAGTTAGCTACTTTATTCAGGTTAATACATATGCACTGGTATATTTTTTCAGCATATAGATTCCATTTAGTTTACTGTAATATTTTCAAATCCTACTTGTAAAACTGGACACTCTTAGATATTAATGCATTCCTTGTTGCATCAAGGTCAAGATCTTTAGTGATAAAAAAAGTAAAAACATGTGTTTAATACATAACATCGCCAATATTGACTGTATAGATATTTTTGACATTCAAACCGCTTCTTCTGATGCTTATTGTACTTTCTTATTAATATTTAATTATATTTTATTGAACTTAACAAGTTTAATGTTTTAGGAAATAACAACAGAAAATTGCATTGCAAAAAAATTTCACAAAATACTCCAGTCACAGCTGGACTGTGTTTGGCATCAACTTAGTACAAGAACAAAAGAGTATATACAGGATTTGAAAGTCTTAAGAAGTATGGTCATGTAAGTTGTATGAGCAATTCTCATAATTTATTTTCAATATCATAGAATAAAATCTTATAACAGCTCTTACTTCACATATCAGCCTAGCTTCTCCTGAATAGCGTGGTCCTTTTCACATACAAGATTTGAGATTTTTTTTAAAACAAATAATATTTATTCTTTTTTTGGTATGTGTAGTAATTGAGGATAAGTAATCTTTTTAATATTAGCAGTGTGAATAAAAGCTATAATGTGACACAATTTTATGGTGGCAATTATAACTTATTGCTATTATTGTTATTTATTTATTAATTATTTATATGTAACAAAAATTTGATTTAAACTACATAGTCCTGCAAAGATTACTATTTATATACAGGTTGATTCGTAAGTTACCTAAAATATTAATGTAGAGCTCTTGGTACTCAATTGCCATTATATTTATGTAATAAAGTGAGGGTCGTTGTTTTATCACAAATTTTCCAATAGATAAATGAAATGTGTCAGCAGTGATCAGCTAGTGCGAGCGAGGCCGTCGACCTGCCCTCCCGCCTTCCGTTTTACTCCGTCAGCGTCGTGTCCGCTCGGATGTACACGAATTACGTAATAATTTTTTTAACTTAAGATTATGTTTATTCATTGGTAAATCAATATTTATTTTTAATATTTTTATTCTTATATGATCCACATTAATAACGTATTAAAGTATTGAAAGTGACTAACCAGTCAGTCCATATACCACCAGTGATATTTAAGGAGAGCACACAGTCCTCAATTGTCACTATATTGTTGCAATAAAATAAGAGCCATTGTTTTCGACCAGACTTTCCAATAAATCAATGAAGTGTGGTGGCAAGGCGCAGATCCTACGCTCGCTGACCCCTAAGCGCTCCCCTGCCTTGCACCTCACCCCCATTTTTTATCAATTTTCCGTTTATGCTTATGTAGTAGTAAATTAATGTTTACTATTAATTATATTTTGATTCTTCATATCTCCACATATAACGTCCTCGAGTATTGAAGATGACACATCTCATCACTCTTTATTTTGGCTTGGCTATGTACCATAAAAATAATAAAAACTTTTTCTTAAAACAACTTTATTGTCTTCTTTTCTTCTGTTTCCATGTAAAGGCGTGCCGCGTGCATGTATAAAAGTTATACTTGGTCAGTATACTATTTCATTCTATAATTCTTACATTTAACATTTTTTCAGTAATTTAATTCATGATGATCCGGTATCATTTTATGCCTTAGTTAGAAAATATAGAACACCAGAGTATGCCAAGGTAAATTCTGGATGGATCTTGCTAGATTCTGCAGAACAATTGTTTGGATTAGCTAGAGGAAGAGTCTTCAATACCAAAAATGGTAAAATATTTCTTTTTAATATATTAACAGTAATGTATTTTTTCAGGTATTTTTGCCCGTCTTAAAAACTCACATTTAAAATTCAATGCTGGCTGGAACTAAAAACAACAATTGAAATTGCTAGTTAACACATACTTATTGATAAAAAAGCTATTGCAGAAAAACAAAAAATACTTCTAAACTATATATTTACACTAAAGGGATTATATACTTTATGGCGTTATAGAGAGTTGTCGTTAAATGGAAAAAGTGTATCATTGTATGGACGGCAAGCTAAATCAATCAAAGCCATTCAATGTCATCGCTTTAAGGAGTTTGTTGTTAAATTGAGTGATGTTACATGCAGTTTACACTGTATTTGCAATGTTAGTGCAATTTCTTATGTTAATTTTGTTTAAATTTCAGAATTTGATCCTGAACATTGTCCCAAGTGGAAGTGTCTAAGTGAACTACTCTTGGAAGAAATCCCTGAAGATGTTAGAAAAAAGGGAAAAGCGTTACATAGCACTAAAATATTAATATTGTGTCATGATAACAAAACCTGCTGTCAATTAAATAATTATCTTGTAATGGGACCTCACAAATATCTGTTCTACACAGCTTTCAGAAATGAAATTACAATAAATTCCCTTTCGTCGAAATATAAAAGTTTCAAAACTTGCATGCCTATGAAAACTGAAAAGGACAAAACTGTTAAATCAAATGATTTACCAGAAATGTTAGCCGATAATTCAGATAATATATTAGAAGATGAAAACTTTAATGGGGAAGAGACAAACAAGTCAAACTATGTGCTTACGTTAAGTCAGTTGCCTAAGAAATCACAAAAATCAAGGGATGAGAGTATTTTCGAACCAATGTCACAGGTATGGATTATTATGGAGCAGGTGGTAGAGCAAAATATTTCTTCTCAGCTTTTGCTGCACTTATATGGTAGTGCTTGCCCAGGGAAGTTCCACCGCCCTATATAAAGTTGGCATAAAATAAAGTATGAATGACTTTCTGGGTTGCCGGATAATCATCCCTCCCCTCTTCTTTTTCCACTCCTTTCCATTCCTAATCCTTTGTATATCATAATTTTTATTTCTGATCCATCCTAACCGCTAAAACTTTTATATCCAATTTCCTAGGTTGACAACGCACACGCAACTTCAGATGCTGTATGTGTCCATAAGCGAGGAAATCACTTAACATCAGGTGAACCGGAAGTTAATTTGTCATCCTTTCAACAATTAGCAATAATTACACATCAGCTTTATAACAGGATTAATGTCATGTGTTGATAATAAACTATCTTTTGTTTTATCTATACTTCCCTTTAATATCGATTATGTAATAATTTAGTTTTTTGGATATTTTTTTATATATAAAAATTTTTGTATCAAACATATCTTAAATGATAGACAATATTCTGAATGTTACTGAAAAAAAGTTCTAAAGAAAAGTACTATTTTTACATGTTACTTTAATACCATTTTACATACCCTAGGTATAAGGCACATACAAAATCTTATGATAATCAGTTAAGCAGTAAAGGAACACCACCCCAAAGGGAAATATTATCATCAGTTATAAGTAGATAATTAGATATCTAATTATGAAGTAATTACTAGAAACGTTATAGACATGCCATGCAAAACTTTGTACTATGGGAGATTGGAATCTACAATTGATGATGTTTAAAGCAATCATTATTGTACAGGATGACTGATGAATCTTCCTCAATACTTTAAGATGTTATATTTGGGGATCATATATGGAAAAATTAACAATCTAAAGTTGAAAAATTTATTACCTTATTTAATCTTATCCGAGCGGACATGGTGGAAAACTTGTGCCAAAACTATGCCACTAATTTTATATTACATAAAAACGATGGCAATCAAGTACCAAGACTCCTTTAATATCGTTGGTGGCTCACCAATCACCCTGTATTAGTACCATTTAACAAATTTGATATCATTGTTACTGTAAATTTATTTAAAAAAGGCTCTTCAATTTACAGCTGGACAATTTAAATATTACACAAATGGAAGCTGAAAAGCCATTAATCTGTATTCAGACATTCAAACAAAATGGTAATAATTTTTCCCTTGAGCTCACGCTGCAAACCTTGCGACCTGATTATATTATATTATACCAGAGTGATATGTCAGCGATCAGACAAATTGAACTTTATGAAAGTCGGAAGAAATCTGAGGAACCGGTGTGCAAGTTATTCTTTTTAATTCATGATAAAACAGTTGAAGAGCAGGCTTACCTTACTTCACTTAAAAGAGAGAAGTTGGCTTTTGAATTACTCATTGAAACTAAAAGTGTAAGTATTACATATTTTTTTTTTGTTATTACACATTAATTCCTTAATTTGCCATTTGAGTAATTTTCTCGGGGGAACCTTAAAAAAAATTATATTTTTCAAACTAAATACAAAAAAGAATCAAATTCATTGCATAGAGAAACCAGAGAGTATTTCGAATAATTATTAATTCCAAGAATTGTGATAACATTAGATTTTAAATTGTTGAAAATCATGTCTTTTTAAAGTCATGTTTTGAAAGTGGAATTAGCTGGTTTGCAAATAAAGGTTTTGATATGTTCTAAAATGGTCTATATATTTATAATACCTGAAAAATAATAATGGATTAATTTAGAGGTAAAATATTAGTAAAAATACATTTTATGTCGTAAATTGAATGATTTACTATTTTTACAAAGTAAAGCAAATATTGTATACATTTATGATACAAAATAAATTTATTTAATTTTAGGTCATGGTGATACCATCATATCAAGATGGTAAAACTGATGAGTATTTTAATCTCAATGTGGAAGAAGAGGAAACTGCTGGTGATACTAGGAAAGCAGGTATTATATAAATTTTTATGTGTGTAGTAGTTCATCGAAGTTTATTATCTTCAACGAGGATATTTTAATATTTACTTATTATGTTTTAACTTAAATTTATGCAAGGCGATTATGCTTTATTCCATAGCGTCTGTTTAGTTTTTGTGTGTGTTTTATTATGGGGTTTTGTTTAAATGGATGCTCTTAAGCCTTTAAGATTATCATTACTATTAAACCCGTGAAAGTTCTAAGTTTGCAGCAGAAGACTAAACTAGTAGTTTTAATAAATGGGGGAGAGTCCACGATAAGGGCAATCGCGATCTGGAATACAATCCGGGATCGTGACTGTTTTTCTAAATCTATATTTAGGCCTAGGCCCTTGAAGTAAATCTAAATGTATCCAAAACACCTCGTGAATTAGTAATGAGGCTAAACAAGTGAAATGAGTCACTAGGTTTTATTACATAAGTATGATGACAATCGAGTACCGAGTGCTATCCTTTAATATCATTGTTGACTCACCAATCATGCTGTATATTTGTTATTTTGACCATATACCTAGGTATATGGCCCTTTTGATCAGGTTCTCGCTTTGTAATGGCAAAGGGGCTTGGTAGTTGTGGGTAAGTACAATACCAAATAGCCCAAAAGTGTACGTGGAGGCCAATGTCAGGTCAGGTCAGGATGATGGATGTGTCTGCCACAAACTTTCGGTAACTGCCGTCTGTAATCCAGGGGAAAAAGGAGTAGATGCTCTTACTATCCTCTGCGACTTGGCGGGACTGCATAGCCGATCGATGCGGCGTGGGGTTGGATTTTGTCGCTCAGTGGCAAATATGGGTTAGTAGCGGAGGGGCGGTGTGCTATATCCACCGCGGGGACTGGAAGGCCTGTTGCTTGACAGCACTTGCTCTCCTGGCTCTTATGGCCTCTCACTTTAAGGGGGTTTGTAGCTCATAAAAGAAATGCCGTGTAGGAAGGCGTGCTAAAGTTGTTCCAGCGCGCCATAATAATAAAAAAGAAAAGACATTAACATTTTTTTAAAAAAAAATCTAATATGACTGTATGATTGGTGAGTCAACAATGATATTAAAGGATAGCACTCGATACTTGATTGTCATTATATTTATGTAATAAAACTAGGGGCATAGTTTTCGACCAAACTTTCAAATCAATAGATGAAGCGCGATTACAATGCCGGCAGCGAACAAATGGCCAGCTGACGCAGTTCATTGACCCAGAAATGCGGATGCGCGCTGTGTCCCCTAGGATGCCTATGGCTTTTGTAAATTATTACTCAACCTTTGATTAGGTTTATTCAGTGAATATTTTCTTTTAATATTACATTTATCTTTATATATGATCACCTTGTATAGAACATTTTTTGTTATTTTATAGGTGGACAGAATGTCAACAAAGAAAAGCCTTTAGTTATAGTTGACATGAGAGAGTTCCGCTCCGACTTACCAGCGCTACTTCATAAGAAAGGAATAAATATCGAGCCAGTAACTATTACTGTAAGTAAAATTTCATGATCACTATTTCGTGTATGTGCGTCCATCGTCCGCTCTATAATTACATTTCATTCCTTGTTTGTGTTATAAATATTGCATACTTTAAGAGTTTGTTTGTTTATAATATTTTCACGTCATTCTCAACTGGTCATCGTGAAATTTATATACACGTTGTTGTGTGTGTGTGTTTTGCTTAAGTTACACGTGAAAAAAAAAACATTACTGATGATACAAAAAATAATAATTTTTCTGAAAAGTCTAACATCCCAGAAAAAACATTTAGGTATTTATCATACTCCTCGTAATTTTCATCTCACAATTTACATTCACTAAATACAGCTCCGTCCGTTTTAATTTTTTTTTACCGACTCAAAGAAGAAAGGTTCTCAATTCGAATGTTTATTTTTTTTTATGTACGTTCGCGCATATCTCCGCCATTTATGAATGATTTTTTAAGAATGCATTCTTCGTAGACGGTTTTATAAAATGTTCAAAAAATCGGTTCATTAGTTTTTTAAAAATAAAAACAACAAAATTTAGTAATATTCGCACATATCTCCGCAAGTTATGAACTGATTTGGGAAAAATATTTTTTTATTTGATGAGAGTACAGTTCCACAATTTTTTCCAAATTTTTATCGGTTTAGTTCCTTTTAAAAAAATCATAATAACAGAGAATATATGTTTAGAAAGTACACGTTTAAGGCGTTAGAAGTCGGTTTTCGTAAAAATAAACTTGTATAGAGAAGTGTTGCAAGCAATCAGACGACCGTCTGCCGTCACCTAATGTTAGTGAAGATCCGTCGCCCGTGGACACCCATGAAGATTATACCGATCACCGAAGATTATACCGATCACCGAAGATTATACCGATCACCGAAGATTATACCGATCACCGAAGATTATACCGATCACCG
>JAOCPS010000031.1:748417-763192 GCA_025505425.1 Graphium colonna | reverse complement strand
CCCCCCCCCCCCCCCCCCCCCCCCCCCCCCCCCCCCCCCCCCCCCCCCCCCCCCCCCCCCCCCCCCCCCCCCCACAAGCAAAAATTGTCTTGCACCCCAGGAGCGAGTTAAGCTCGGTATGTCACTACTTTATCCTCTCCAAGTACTTATATCTGAGTTTCTGAAAATTGCTCTGATAGTAAAAAAGCGTTATATTAATTAAGAATGCCTCATGTACCAAACAATGCTTAAAAGCTTTATTAGCAATTTCGGTGTCGATTTTTTTATGGAAAGAATGATTAATTAATTTTAAAAACTAGCATATTACCAATAGTATTTGGGCCGTGCGCCCGAGTGCCCCTTATAGCCCTGGTTAAGACGGCCCTACTATTTAAAAATTCGTGCACTTACATTTACTTCAGTTTAACGATAGCAGTCAACATTGGTGCGGAGCGACACGGGCCAACTCATTAAATTTAATAAAATTTTAACATGCCGATGTCTATATATTGTAGATATTTAAGAAAATATAATATAAGCTCTCTTTACAACAGTAATAGAAGCCAAAACAATTTTATTTAGTTTTTGTAATCTGCCCGTATGTTTGTTTGGACGCGCATCACATAAGAAGTACTGCGTGTAATTTGATCCGGTTTTTTTTTAATTGTATTGGTGTAAGTCTAACTTGAAATCTGGTATGTTTCATATTTTTACAATGATACGCCTCTTTAAAGCCGAGAAAAATAAAAAAAGGAGTTTCTAGGTATAGTACGAATTTTACCGTTTAATTAGAAAAACACATAATACCTCAGAAAACAGCTAGAATTACAAAAATTTCGGATAAAGGTGAATCATTACTCCGACATACTAAGAACACAATATCCGTAACTGAAGCAATTCGCCACTTAAGTATGAAAATTTTATGGTAAGGAATATTTATTGTATAAATTGGATTCCACGGGATCGGAAATGGAATGGGGTAGGAAAAAAGCCATCCGAAAACCTCACAAGTCGACATTGATCTCTCCGGAAGCGTATGGTAATAAGTACAGCAATAATTGTATGTTATGGTGACAAACGAGCAGACGGTTCACCTGATGGTAAGATCTTGTCGCCCATAGACACTCACAACATCCGGAGAATCGCGAGTGCGTTGTCAAACTGGGAAATTGGATAGGATGGGTCGGGATTAAGGATTTTGAAGGAAAAGGAGTGGGAAAAGAAAAGGGTAGACATGGCCATACGGCATCCCCAAGTCATGCATACTTTATTTTATGCCGACTTTATAAAGGGCAGCGGTTGTTTCCCTAGCGAGTGCGGCCGTAGAAGTGCATCAAAAGCTGTGAAAAGATGTTATGCCCTATCACCTATGAATTAAATTTACGCGAAATAGCTACAGTTTTCTATACATTTAAGGTCCTAAATTGAATAGCTCGCGCAGAATTCTCCGTCCCTACATCCATATGGATGTCTCTTCAATGTGGCCATGAGATGTTGTGCTTTACCGCCCATATGTTCAAACATTTTAACAGGCTTCTAGGAGAGGTTTACATATGTTCGACTTCACAGCTAAATATGAACCGATTTTCAAAATATTATATATTTGATTGACTAGTTATATTTTAGAGGAGTCTCGTAAAAATCGGTCTAATCGTTATAAACCTAATTAACCTTTTTTGAATATATATGTATATATATATCTTGAAAATTCACTTCCAGGGCTTTGAAAATTTTGTGAATATAATTCTCGTTTGTTCATAGCATCCCTAAAAGAACTTTATCTTTTTCGTTATACAAATATATTAAAACGTAATAGTGTTATCAGTACAGTGATACGAAAATTGTCATGAGTGGATAAGTCCCGGCTTTTATAAGAAGCTCATACTCTATACGAAGATCAATACCGCGTCTGTGGCCTTCATCTGCGCAACCAGTTGCCGATTTTAAATTTCTATCTTTGAAAGCACAATAATGAAAATAAATATAATTAATCATAATCCTACAAAAATATGTTTGCATTAATATAACAGACAAATCAAAAAGAAAACTAGGCGATCTCCGATGGAATTTAAATTGATGCGTTAAAAATAAAAACATCATTTAACGATAAACAAAAAATAAACAAGAAAAAGTTGTATTGGTATGTACCCCATACCACGATTCTAATCTTGAACGTAGCCGCATATATGAGTTGTATAAAATCTTTAGCAAAAAGAGCTTGTCATTCATAAATGCTACGCGTTTACTATTTCGTAGTACTACCATTTTACTAGTCACTACGCTACAATGTGCTATCGCAAAAAACTCCCGTATATTATGTAAACAAGTTCTCGATGTCTTAAATATGTAAATAAAACTATATATGTATATTTTAAACCCTTATTTCCATATGGTTTTATAGATTGAAAAACATAAGACCAACTTATGGAAAATATTTGGTCGTTATGTTGTATCAAAAATAAGATAAGATTAGACGTTAAATTATAACTGTAGTAATCCAGATATATATAAATATATTAGAAATGAGTACTACGAAAAAAAACTAAATAATTTAGTTAAAGGGGGATACGAAATAATGGGTGCTTAAATAAAACACTTACTTATCAATCTTTTATAAATATTCGCAAATGTAGGTCAAATGTGGTACAATTAAAATGAGAGGAAATATATTTTTATCAACTTCATATCAAAAAGGAAACATCCTTGCGTTGTTTTCTACACTTTATCATTATCTTAATTACGAGCTGTAAAAAATTACATCATAACTAACTATCGTGTATAGGAACTTGAGTCCGTAAGAGGTCGGGTGAAAATATTAAAAAAAAAAACTTGCGTAACATTATCATAAAATAGTTCAGTGCATACATTATGTTCACCCTACCTCCGATTTTAGACTCGCTAAACTGAATCTAAAAGTTTCTTAAAGTAAACACCTATTTGAACCAAAACTTATTTAAATGCAAAAAATATATGTTAGGAAGATCTTTTATCCATGACATTAATAAGACTTGATCTTTGCCGAATTCAAAACATGCGATAGAGTGTAGAAAATGGAATTTCATAATTACATTCACTGACACTGAAAACCAATAAAACATTACACATATTTTAATTTTCAAGAAACCTACAAATATTTTAACGGCATTTGAAAATATGAAAAATAATTTATAAAATGTACTTATGTATAAAATACAGTTCCAATTTTACACACAAAAATAATATGATTTCAGTTTTGTTACCAGCACAAATTACATACATTATTATCATGAATAAGACAAGACTTATTAAACTGTATTGTTCACAGTTTTTAAAACCAAAATAATGCAAGTATGTAATGTATTTTAAATGTGTGCAAATTTAGTCAATCACAAGTTTTATTGGTTTTAGTAATATGTGAAAGTAAAAAGCTTAAATGAACATACTGATAATTGTCATTTACAAACTAATTAATAAGAAATAACCATTTTAATACTTTAAGACATAAATAATAACACATTTTAAACAATTTAACTTGCTTTCTTTGACTTATAATCTCTTAAGTTCTAGATATTTTGACTACACTAATAGTATAACCAAGTCCGTTATATTACATTGTTAATAATTATCCTATACTGACATAATGTAAAAGGCGGTAGGCAGACAACTCCTTAAAACTATGGACTCAGAAACAGAGTGTGATAATGAACTAGTAGGGATAATATCAGAAATACTGCATTGTAATACATTATAGAACAATTACATAAACGGAAATGTTAAACTGAAGCACAGCTGTGTCAATTTTGTATTTTGAAATTTATTTAAGTAGCATTTTATATACATACAGTCCATAAGACATGCATAAAAAACTTTATAAAAGATCTAGCCTCAAAGTTACAATAGTGTATTACTGGCATCGGAATTCGTCTTTGTTTCTGATATAAGAAGAAATGCAAAGAAATAAATAACATAAATCACATCAAGGGACTACACAATTAACAATACATATCCAAAAGCACTAGAGAGATTCCGGATTTTATTTTCTTTCATATCAAATACCAAAGTATACATAAAAATGGATTATCATGAATTTAATTATTGCTAATGTTAAAATAGAGGAATCTCTGTAAAACTATTGGACTGGCAACTCTTATACTTTTTTATTACCTTATCATACATCCACATAAATAGCTAACCAAAACACACACAATCGCACACATCCTAACACTACCAATATGGTGGATCGAACTAGCGTAACTTAATAATGAATTAATGATCAGTCTTAACAAATTCTTGGGATCCCCGACAAAGGACCACGGCACTATTTTCGCTTCAATACATTGTCAATCACTCTGTTACCGAGTCATAACTAACCAAGTTTCAAACTTATAAAAAATATTAACAAAAGCACTGCTGGTTAGGTTTCAACAAAATAAATGTCAGCAAGTTGAAGCGAACAATAATTAAATCACGTTTAGACTGTTTATCTAATCATGGAATTAACTTTATCCATGAACCTTAAACCTATTAGAAGTATTTAAAATTTTTCATGAAACTTTCAATTTTTAATGCCGATGATTAAATCACCATAAAAACTGTAGATTTGACTATAAATTGATAATATCAAAGCTAAATTTAATGACACTGAGGCAATGAATATAGCCTGCTAGATTGCCCTGATACCATTCAAGCCATGATGCCAACTTTAGCTGCTTACTAGCAAATGCACTAAATTTGCCATTTTCATGGGAGTTTGTTTTCTGGTAATATTAAGAACAGTAAATTTAGTCCTCACAAAAGAGATCTAAATTTACACAAGACTGTGAACATATTCAAACAAAGTCCTAAACCGATACTATGCTTATGAGAAGCAATTTAATAACTAGTTTAATTGAATACAATATATATTCATGCTCCAATTAAACTGTAATAAGTATTATTCTAAACTATGCTCGAAGAGATTCGAACATATGGAATGCTCTAAAATTTCTGACCCAAATACAAGGGTTTGACACTATCAATAGTAGCAAATACAAATTAACCACTGGGGTTTCAAACAAGAAACTATACTGGACTTTTTGTTATTAATCAATTCAACACTGGATTTTATTGCCTCTACTTTTAGGGAATAAAATATAAATTATTGACAATTATTACATAAAACTGTAGACATGTTTAGGTTATAGAGCATTCAAAATATATACAAAAATTGTACAGTATGATAAGTGATGCAATTTTCAGTGGAGATAGCACTTATATAAACAGTTACAAAATAAATTTAAAATAAAATTCACTGTCAATAGTTAAGTTTCACTAATTAAAAACACATTTATAAGCATATACAAGTACTACCACCATTGATGACTGAAACATAATTATTACACACTATATACCACTCAAATGAGTAAAAGATAGTTGAAAACAACTTTTATAGCCGCATGCCTAGATATATATAGACTGTCATTAGAATTCAGAATTCTTGATTTTCATATTGCTGCAACATTACAGAACAACCCTATAGATTCAATCTCAACTTTCATTATTGCTTTCATAATAGGTAATTTCAAATAATTTTGATTTAAAAATATTATCTAATGCAATAACTGATAATATCAATTACCTGATTTTGTAACTATAACATATTTATTTTTCTACTGGCTAATTTATTTTACAGATATTGTGAAATCATTATTGGCACGCGGCATTCTCAATTACTTATTCTCTCAGCCTAATCCTATGTAAGTCAGTCATTACAAGTTCCATCAAGACTACTGCAGTAAGCCACAGTAAACTAAACAATTTAAATATACAGTAGTTTTACATTACATTTGAGACTAAACTAAGCACAGTGCCGACTGTCTAATGCCACAATGCATATATTTAAATCACATGTCCATTCCTGACAACAATATGTAAAAAAAAGTAAAAAACGCAGACTTATCGATTCGTCACTTTGGAAAAGACAATTTAACAACTAAAAAAAATTTATAAACTATATTCGAGGAGGGTGTGGGAGCGCCCGCAGATGGTAGAACTATCCCGAGCTCAAAGTTCGACTAGTTGAACGCAATCACGAGTGCTTGACGACGATAACGCCGGGCCTTGGCGGTGGCGGCGCGCACTCCGCTTTTTTCGTAAGCGCTAAAGGCGCGTCGCCAGACTCCTCGCGGAACAGGTGATCCCCTTCCAAGTGACGAATAGCTTCCACTATAGTCTCCAGATTTTGGCGACTTGTACTCGCTAGATATAGGCGCGAGGGGGTGTCCTGTGTACCATCCGGTAACATCTCAACCTCCACCCTGGGCTCTGCTTTTATAGCTGCTTCCAGTAAAGGAGCTGTGACTGGAGGAGTTTCAACAACAGGTGGCACCTCAGGTTCCTCACTTTCCACTTTACAGACTGCAATGTCAGTTTGTTCATAGTGTGTAACAGTATGGGACATATCTGGGCCCGTTTCAGGGTAAATTTGAGTCTCCAAAGAATGTAAACGTTCTTCAAGCAATCGCCTCAAACGTCGCTCTTGCTCAAGCTGAGTTCTAAGTTCAGTACTTTCTATTTCTTTCTTTTGAGCTCCACTGGAAAATGAGATATAAGCAACTGGTTCAGGCGATCTTGATTTAGATACTGTATCATCGGTTGAGTCTGGAATTATTGAAGGCACGTGGGAAATAATTTCACTTTTTCTCTTTTTTAATGGTATCTCCCCACCTTCATGTTGATTTAGCAATCTTTTTAATTGACAATTTTGTGAGAGAAGCCTGGTTTTTTCTTGTTCCAATGAATAGATATATTCAGCTGTTTGTTGCAGAATTGCTGCCTGTAATGAAAGCATACAAATTATTAGTTTATCAATTCAAAGTGCTGGTTCCTTTTTAATTTTTACAATGAAATATTATGGAAAATTATTTTAAGCATGTTACTAATCTAATGTTATATAAATTGATATAACCTTGCTCAGCTTTTCTCCTTCATGTCTAGGTAATAGGGTACGTAGAGCTTGAAACCCTGCATTAATACTCTGCATACGTCTGCGTTCATTACTATTTGCAATCTCTCTCCGAATTCGTTTTTCTGCCTCCATGGTCTTACTGCCCATTGAATGCTTATCACTTCTGAAATATGACGATATTTGATATTACTGTATATTTTCGGTGAATAAAAGTAGTCAATTAGTGTAAAAACATTAAATCTTTGTATATGACCTATATTAAACTTACATTTTATATAATACATTTTATGTAAGGAATAAAAATAAATGAAACATATTAATTAATATATCAAATTTTATTCATTATATATGTATAAGATAAGGATCATTTTCATATATAAGTATAAAACATCATCTTATAAAATCTGGATAAATCTAATCTACAGTAGTAATTATTAGCAATTAAAATCGTGAAAAAATGAAATAAAAAAAATACAATGTTTGGAAACGTCACATTATAATCAATGATACAAGTAGTACACAAACACATGTGTATGAAATAGCGCGATGGTAAATGAAGCGCTTACTACGCCTATTTGATTTGACCAAACATGGCGGCCCAACAGCTGACTATAGACCGGCAAGGGGCGGGAGTAACATCAACCCGCGAAATCATAAGTGTTTCAACAAAAACATTTCATTTATTTTTTATTTTCTTAGGAAAAAATATTTAATTTAATCTCTAAAACATAACTCTAACAAGTTTTGGCGCGGTAAAAATCTAAAGCCACGCCGGGTGTTCTTACCTGGCAAAAGCGTGATCCGAAGCTTCTTCTTCGTACAAGTTGTAGTCTTCTATTTCTAACAAACAAACGTCATTACCGTGTAATGACATTACTCAGCCTCAATAACAACACAATCTACGGATTTTTCATCTAAACACTTTGATTATTGTAGAAGAATCCCGATTTAGTTCCTTCGATAACCACAATGGCGGGAAATGACAATGAGTTCGGTCAGGTGACGCTACTTGAAATTTAGACACCACTAGAGAACACTGCACTTTCAGCACTTATAAAACCACGGCACGTGTATTAACAAATAATATAAATGTAATTATTTATTAATATCGTGAAAGAATTCTTTAAAAACACTAATAAAGTGGACGAAGTCAAGGGCAACACGAGTATCGCGACATATCGATGCACCCATAGACCAAACAGATATTTTGCTGCGTTTTGTTGTCTATGGTTGATCGAAATATTAATAATGTCTCATATTAATAAAATATTACATTTGATTATAAATCTAAGGATTATATTAAATTTTAATATTAGTAAATAAACGTTGTAATGTAATATAAGTAAATAAACATTTTCATACATGTTTAATGCATTTATATTTTAGAAATATTTTCGTTTCATAAATAACACAATGAACTAATATTATAAAAAATACTTTTGTTAATAATTTCTAACCTCATTGACAATCAATTAAAAAAAAAACAACTATTGACAACTTTTTTAATTGATCACTTTTTGACGAAGTTTAAATGATTCCTATATTTGATAGAGAGACACAAAATATGTGTAATAACTATTGTAATTGAAATTGCATATGGTTCTATGTTTTATAATTTCTTAAATCTGGTATTTTAAATTTCTTTTCATATTTTCATATCGTTTGGTGATACTACAGACGTAAATACTAATTTAAATTTATATAACATAAGTCTAAAAATTAATCATTCCATTTTATATTTTTGTAATATTAAATACTTTTTTATAATATAAAATATACAAACTTTGCTTTCAACATTTTATGAACGAACATTTATTATAGAACGGCAACAATTTGTTATGTTGGCAAAATTGAAGCGTCTAGATCAGAATGACCAATCACGAAAAGATTCAATTTTGAATTTGTTCGAGGTGGGTGGGGATTCTGTTCTGCTGCCCGCCATATTGTGTTCGGCTGTGAGTGCTAGGAGTGAATAAATAATTTATTTGTAGTGTAAATTCTTTGTCTTCATTGTTCGGATTGAATATTTTAAAGGTAAGGCCTAATAAATATTAGTTTTTGTCATAAGTACAATTTTAAATAACCATTTACACATTTATTGTGAGAAACGCCGGGACCATTGAATCGATATAAAGTCGTTGATAGTCGAAAATGTTTCCATTGAATGCCGGACATATATAAAATTTCGACAAGTTATGCATTTAACATATTTTTTTAATGAAATAATATTGTTCTTTAATATATCGTCATGTTGTTGCAATGCGCAATAACTGGTGAATGTATTGTAGGTAGAATGGTAAAATTTTAACAAATTATGTCCATCCTTGCTTCCATATGGACATTTATCTTCTGTCGATGCTATATGTTACTGACTACTTTTACTTTTGAATAATGTTTATTATTTCTATTCCGGGAAAGCCAGTCTCGGCGCAATAGTACCTAACAAGCGATGAATCATCGCTGCAACTTACCCGGTGAGAGCTGCCTAACAAAGGTCGTTAAGTGCACACCTACCAAACAGTAAAATTCGTAATTTTAAGCGGTAATTTGAGATCAGGCAATATAGGTTACAGTTTTAAATTTATTTTCTTAAATCTTAAACTGTCAACTTAAAGAAACATGGTCTGACTTCAGATGCTATAATAGCTCTTTTCTCTGTTGATTATTTTTTTTTTAAATTTTGTCTATTCAATATGTGAAGATATTTATTGTATATTTTTTTGTATTTAACATCTGTAATTAAAATTTTGGAATTCTGGAAGTTCTTAGTCTTAATCTAAATTTAAGTATTACATGCTTTCAAATTACATTAAATGTTTTCTTAATAATCATTTCATGCTAGACATAAATTTTTATACTACAACTAATTATTTTTTATATAAACCCTTTGGTTTTAAATTAACACTTTATATAACATTGTAAAAATTATTTGAATCTGCTATAAGTAAATGTTTAGGCATTATACTTCATGAATTCATTACATAGCAATGATGTTAATTGAAGACTTCCCTCACATTCAGTAGTAAATTGCTTAAATATGGTCCCCTACCAAAAGTTATGTGATGAAATTATAGGGGTTCCATTGTTGCTGTTGTTATTCTACAAATTGAATTAAGGTTACAATATATCTATTTATTAAATCTTTTTAAAATTTTGTGAGTACTTGGAGCAGCTTCCAAATTAGATAAAAAAATATTAGTTTTCTAAAAATAAATATGTAGTCCTTAAGTATCATGTAATATCATTTGGTTTAATTATCAAAATATATTTGTGAAATTTCATGGCATGGTAGAATTTGTTTTAATGATAATTGGTAAAGGCATATAACCACCATTGTAAATTCCAAACATAATAAGGACAGTTACTTTGATGAATATACTGAAAATTGTCACACATCATATGAACAAATAATATGATTATTGGACATGTTTATAATTGGTAAAAAAATAATGATTATTTGAATTTGAAACATTTTAGATGGTGCTTTAAGGTTTTGATTGTTACCTGTAAGTATTGTAAATAAAATGTTGGAGCTTCCTAGCACTCTTTAAATAGGGCTGCTAATGGTCCAATATTGTCTAGATTTTTCTTAGTTTAGTATGACATTGAGGGTTTAATTAAAAGCAGTTTTTTGTGTCTGAAAAATTTCCATAAATCAAAAGACTTGACCTAATCGTTCCCATTCATCTAGGCATTCTCCAAATATGCTAGGCCTAGCCATAAAAAAAAACAGCCGAAAGTGCAGGGACCTGATATACACGTGTTTAATTTGTCATTTATTTGTTTACATATAAATTCAATTAATTCGAAATCTTTTCGGAATCAGTTTTATTTTAAATTTTAATCACGGCGAAAGTTAATGTGATGGCGGCAGCCCTAGCTTAAAGATACGTATTTAATGTTGTCTGTATGCTTCATCCGGTAGCACGTCTCGTGATCGTCAGCTAATGCTAGTTCAGTTTTGTCAAGGAAATGTCAGTTTTATTTCCTGAAGGGCCACCTAAGAAGAGGAGAGAAGAGTTTTTTTTTTCAGAAGAGGCCACTCTCTAATTCCTACTTATAGAGAGATATTAACTGTCTCGAGTGGCTCATATGTCCCAAGGTGCTGAGTTACTGCGGTTTGTGCCCGCAACTGGATATCGATTTTCCACCTATTGGGTAGACACGCGTTGATTCGCTCAAAATGCGTGTTCCCGTATCAATTTATTAAACATACAGACGCAATGGCTCAATTTCACGCTCGTGAACTCGGTTCGGTGTAGAGCCATGTAAAAAGCTGAGTGCAGATACCGTTTCCCCCCGTATCCTGTATAAGTGCGCAGTAAATTTTTCGTATCTCCGTTACTGCGACAAAAGCTGCAATTTTGTTGCTATTTTCGTTTTTTGAATGTCTTGTCTCCTAGGCAGGCACACATTTTTGTCGAATACGATTCTATGGAGCCAATTCTGGTCAGATCTCATTTGTGCATATAATTGCAGTCGTCTAGATACTGATAAGTCGGAACTAAAGAACAAAGAGTTTGTGTTACTTGGATATATTATTTAACAAAAGGGATGGTCAGTAATACACAAATTTTCCGACTTAGAGCTATACAGCGATTAATTTCGGGAGATATTTAGAAGTGGAAAGTGGTAACTGGCGCTCATTCTTACCCAGGACACCCGAAGAGTTGTAATATATTGGCGTAAATCTTTTTAAATACCACCCTATATGCGTCCTATATTGATGAAATCGAAAAGCAACGTCTTACGTGCCGCACAACATTGCTGCACATAATAGAGCTATTTCTCCCCATGAAAATTAGTAGAATACATTCCAATTAAAACAACACTATCCATACATCCAGATTTATTAAATTGTATACAGTGTGAACTTCATGTAAAATCACTCGATTTAACGTCAAACTCCCCAAAGCGTCGACATGACATTTGCTTTGATTAGTTCAGCTTGCTACTCTTTCCATACAACGGCATAAAATGTACAGTATATTTAATGTCGTTATATAAAGTTTAAACTGTATAGTAATTTATTTATTGATGTTTTCTTGTGAACATAGGTGACAAAGGCTGTATATATAAAATATAATTATGTTCTCTGATTTATGACTCAATAACGGATATAAATAAATTATCAAGTTCACGTTTACGCCCTCTAACCCTGAGGAGATAAGACTGAGGTAGCTTCTGCTATTATGGTCCGCTAGGCCTTTCTTGTGTCTTCCAGGCTTTCTTCATTCTAAAAAATCACGTTCATGCATAGAAATTATTTTACCATGGTCTGTTGTAACTTAAATTTGGAGAAATTGTAAAAATAGGATAGGCCAATTTCGCATGTAGATAAAATAACCTTTTATGTGTAAACATTGCGGTATCGAATTTGCTCAAAAATTATGCGTAAAATAACATAACTATGAATTGTCTATAAAATCAGTTTCGGGGTGTTACATAAGTGTGATAAGCAGCTATTCATAGTTCTATATTTATTAAAGCATTATATACTTTGACGTCGTTATATATTTCCGACAAACGTGACAGTCTAGGGAATGTAGTATAGGACAATGCCCAAAAAGTGGTACCAAAAAGTTTTATGCATAAAAATCAAATTTATATAGTAATTATTTTCATAATTTCTTACAACATAATGCGTCACAGATTTCATCTTTGAACGGGAAATTTAATTTAATGTAAAAAAAATAAATATTGCGTTACCTACACGAGGTTTACATAATCGGTCAGAGATATAAGAATGCAATTGAAACTATTTTTGATAAACCCATTTTTAGTTTTTGTCAAATATGTCAAAAACCCCGGGATTTCTTTACGAAATAAACTTTTTTCCGTAGGAGTTAATATAATATGACTAGTCTCAGAAAAAAATGTTTGGACTTGATTCAACCTGTAGTACGGTATGCCATATAAAAATGGGCATTGTTCTTTATTAGTATACTTTCATCATAGTTTGTTCGAATATTGAGGAGGGACATAGAGAACTATTTTCTTCATAGTGGGCTTTATTAGCACTCCAGACGTGACTACACAGAAAGGGCTGCTAAATTTCTAGGTTCTCTTGGTATGTATCTTCGAACAGTTAAGGCCGGTTCATACCTAATGCTATCTGCTTATGTTATTAGGCCCGGTGCACACCATTAAATAGGAACCTGATTGTCACGGTTGGTGTGAATGTATCTTTACATTTCTTACTTTAGTTATTTAACCGAACTGAGAAGCAACTGTTAACCGCATTATAGTGTGTACCGGGCCCAAAACTAGTAAGAGGTGAAGAGAACAGCTGTCTAGAATAATTTTTTTTTCGGCATAGCTTCTGCTATTATGGTTCGCTAGGCCTTCCTTGTGTCTTCCAGCCTTTCTTCATTCTAAAAATCACCTTCATGCAAAGGTATTATTTTACCATAGTCTGATGTAACTAAAAGTTGCTATTATTACCTGGATAATTTTAAATCGAAAATACTTTACATATGCGTCAGTATATACATTTATTGTCACATAACATAACTTTTGTGTGTTCTACCGTGATTTGTAATAGTTTGTTTGCTTCACATATAAATCTTTTTACTTTAAAATATAAATGTATTTTACAGACTGCAGGTAAAAATTAAAAAAATAAAACGTACATTTATTTTATACACAACAAATTAATTCAGTAAAAGACTTTTATTAATACACTGATTTGAGCATATTTCGAAGTACTTTTGAGTGTATTATAACCGCATCACAGCTTACTCCCTTCGTTGAAACGAATAAAGTATTTAACTACACGTTTCCTGTCCTTACTACGTTGGTATCGCTGGGTAATTGCGTATCTCGATGGACCGAGCTCGGGGAGAGCGGCCGTTCGGTTCACGAATTATCTACCCGGTTGACCTTGAACACTCTCCAGTCAAGGTTACAGATACAGGCACTTACTCGCTCATAGTGCCTCCCATTGTAACCCCGATGACAATGAGATCGGGTTGGCTGCCTCTGCTCAAAAAACTCACGTGGGTGGGGGGAGTCGAAAAGTTCGTTGAACCCACTGCGTTTCAATTTGGAATGAACTCCGACGGATCGAAGTATTGACTTTTTGAATTGTTTATTGATCAATTTATGTTATTTTAATATAGGGGCAACATTTTGTCCTGTTATGCGGGTATTTTCATGGTATTTTGAGTGAATCATGATGACTGATTCTACCTATAAGTTTTGAATGCTGTAATAGCGTATTGCCGTACAGTCACGTATATTCGGTTTGACTTAATATACCTATCCATTTTGAAGTTCGTAGTTGCATAACAATAAAGTATTAATGTATTATTGATGACTGAGAAAGGACTTTTTTGAAATTTGTTTTTTTATTACATAGTCGGCACAAGACTACTATAGATGTAATAAAAAAAATTGCGTGTATGCTAAACGGTTAATTTGTCATACATACGTTAAGACTTACACGAATTAAATTAAAAAGTATCAATTTTTAATTAATGTTATATTTGTATAAAAACTGAAAGCTTATAATAAACTTCAATCCAAAACATATTTTATTGTATTTTACTGTTCAAGACATTGTTTATTATTTTCTATTTATATATTCTACTATCATAATAATTTCGTTCAAATAGTAAAGATATATAATCTTTACTATATCTATTAAACGAAATTATATAGCGTTAATTTTTTTCGAGTTTTGATTTTCTTGTGGGATCCTTCCCTTGTTACATCTTTCTTTTATTGTAATTTTGTATCATGTTATATTTTTGTGTAGAATGACCGGTTGGCGCAGTCGCCAAGACATTGGCTGCGGCGTCGCAGGTCGTGGGTTCGATTCCCACAAGGAACAAATATTTGTACGACCTACAAATAGTTGTTTCGGATCT
>JAOCPS010000031.1:728178-739875 GCA_025505425.1 Graphium colonna | reverse complement strand
CCCAGGCGCAGCCGCTCCAGCTGCAGGGCGCCCGTGGCGGGCCACGCGGCGCCGGGCCCCTGCCCGATGCTCCACGGCGCCTCCTGGGACAGCGCTTCGCTTTAGCCCCACACTTGCGTTACAAGGGCGTTTTACAAACATAAATCGCACAAAGACAAACACCCACATCCGAATTCACTATCTGTAGCTCGTACAAATATTTGTTCCATCTGGGAATCGAACATACGACCTGCGACGCCGCAGCCAATATCTCGGCAACTGCGCCAACCAGTAATCTATACAGATATTAGCGCATACCTTTAACATTTAAGACGTCACATTTGGAGATCATGTATGAACAATAAAACTATTATTAAATGTAAATATTGTTTCATCTCTCAGTAAACATAATCTAAAGTTAAACAATTAGTTATGTTTTTCATCCCGAACGAACACGACGTAACCGAAGTGAGACGAAAAGCGATTTATCGGAAAATTTGGGCTAAAACTATGCCCCTAATTTCATTGCATTAATATGATATCTCTCTATCGAATGCTATCATTTAATATCGTCCATGACTCATCAATCGCCTACATATTATAATGCACAATTATACGCTTTAGATATAAATGCAATTGCCCTTGACTGTCATAGTTCGATTAAAATAGTGTTCCACACAACTGGATCGCAAAAGCGACTTTATAGCATGCTAATTCGAAGCATGAATTAACTAAATTTTCAGGAAATCACCAGATCAACCCACATTGACTTAATCCCCAGTTGCGCTATATCATCTATATTTCTAAAGTAGTTAAGTATTTTTTTTTTATGGAACCTTGGAAAATTTTAGTTCACCTGATGGTAAGCGGTCCCGTCGCCCATAGACAAACGCAACATCCGGAGAGTTTTAATAGGTGATAGGTTTATTGGATAGGATGAAGTCGGGATTAAGGATTGACATGGCCATCCGGCATCTCCGAAAGTCATGCATACTTTATTTTATGCCGACTTTATAAAGGGCGGCGGTACTCCCCGGGCGAGCACGGCCGTAGAAGTGCAGCAAAAGCTGTGAAAAGTTGTTATGCTCTACCACCTCTAAGAATTTTTCCTATTTTCTGTAACAACAAATAAGTTTTTAAATATATGTTTTTAATAGCCAAAAGTCAACTAGAACAACCATAGAGATACCACTATTTCACACTAAACAGATAAAATAACAGTGCTTATAAAGGACAATGCCCATGGTTACATGGTACACTATACCAAGTTGTATCAAGTTTAGGTATTTTTTGGAGACTAGACTTATTATATTCCTACAGAAGTTCTTTTGTTAAGAAAACTTCAAAAATCATTTCATCAAAAATAGTTTACATTGCATTCCAGATCTCTGTGACTGACTGTGTAAACGTCACATAGGTATAGTAAAATTCATACTTTTATGTTTCACATTAAATTCTCTGTTCAAAAATCAAATCCATAATGCGTTATGTCATAAGAAATTATGGAAATAATTACTATATAATTTTGATTTAGATGCTTGAGACATTTTGGTTTCGCTGTTGAGCACTGTCCTTTATGTATCGTTACCAGATCATCATTTCTTCTACCTTTTCACACTTCATTCTCTTCCCAATTCTATAAAATCCTACATCTCCTACTTTACAAGTCATTAAAAATCCTTCAGATGTTTGCTATTCGTGAGTGATGGTGTAGTTACCATTAACATAAGATGAATCTGATCCCTGGCTAAATTCCTTACTTTTCAGAAATTAAGAAAAAGATTTTTGGTTAATTGCAAATATATATCCTGGCAAAAATTTGTTGATTATAGAATTAAATTAAGCTACACTTATACAACATATATTTATAATACATTAATATTTTAAACTATGATTGTTTTATTATATATTTAAAAATATTACCTGCTGAGTTTCAGCATATTCCTTGATTCTCTCCACGGCCACTATGTTTGTTTCCACCTCGGATGTCATCCGCACAAGCCAGTTCAGAGTTTGGGTTATCTGTATAAAAAATAACAACAAATTTAATATCTATGTATATCAAAAAGAGAAAAGGAATATATGATAACACTAGCAAACCTGACAGACGTTTTCCTGTACTATCTTTGATTCGAAAAATTCAACTTTTGGACCAAATTGTGATTCTAAACCATTTTTGACACATACAAAAAAAAGTGTGTGTGTGAACTTTATGCACGCATGTAAAAAGTTATACTTCTAACTTTATAAAAATCATTCTAAAAATTTTATCTTTTGTGTTATCCTACGTTTGTAGAAAACACTAATAATAGAAAATGCCATCTAGTGAATTATGCTTGAAAATACTAGTTAATGTTACAGACTCAATGTTGCTGTGAAATTGTTATATTTCATATAGGTGGCATTACTATACACTACATGACAAATGACGACATGACATGTTGACTAGCTAACTTCATAATGGTTGCGCGCGCATCGTAATTTAATCTCTAGCTAACTTCATGCTGTCGTTCGGTGTGCGCGCGCGTCGTGAAAATTTACTCTCATCATTTTCCCCAAACGCGCCAAAAGAAGTATAACTTCAAAAAATTATTAAAATCAGTCCAGTGGTTTGAGAGTTTAGTAACATACACACGCACATTATCGTCTAAACTGTTCCTAGACTAGATATATGATTATTATAATGATGTGATAAAACACTTGAAGAGATTGAAAACAAAATGAAATTGCCTTTAGTTAATTAATATTCTGCATATTGTACTCGTTAATTTAGTTAGAGAAAGGTGGGTAAAACTGGGAGCGTAGATAGTACAAAAATTACATACCTTAAGTTTGTGAAGTATATAAAATTACTAACCTGTAGAGCGTAACTGATAGACAAACCGACGATACCAGCATTCACAGTGTTTCTGCCCAGAACGGCGAACAGAGCGGAGAAGAATATGATGAAGTTTCCTATCATTTCGAGACGGACGGCTAACCATCGGTTGGCGATACAGCTGGGGTAGTAGCATGATTGGTTGTGGTCGACACCACGTTCAGATTCCTCGACAAACCTTTAAACAAATAAATAAATAAAATAACAAAAGTTTATTATATTATGAACTAAATATTATCTAGCTAATATTCTCTTAAAAGTTACAGTTAACATATTTTTAAAGTACATTTTTTTATTTCACCAAGATCGTTTCAGTCGATAGGTCACGCTGGCATAGACGAACACACAGATTTGAAATTAACCCTAAAAAAATATTGGGGATTCAAAAAATGACTGCTTAACAAGCCATTAAAATGTATAGCAATATAAGAAGCAAGACTTTTATTGTCCGTTTCAAGCCCTGATTTCTAGAAATACGCTATGATCTTTTAAAGCAGAGAAACATGCAAGACTCGTTAAACCGACCGTTTTATAGTTAGTAGAGCATAAGATCTATTCACAGCTTTTGCTGCACTTCTACAGCCGCCCTCACTCGGGTTAGTCACCGCCTTTCATAAAGTCGGTATAAGATAAAGTATGCATAACTTTTGGGAATTCCGAATGGCCATGTCTAGCCTTTTGTTTTTTCATCCCTTTACCCTCCAAAACCTTAATTCCAACCCCATACTATCCAATAAACCTATTTTACCCTATTTCCCAGGTTGACAACTCACTTGCTGCTCTCGGGATGTTACGTATATCTATTTGCGACAGGATCGCTTACCATCAGGTGAACCGTCTGCTCGTTTGTTTTCCTTTGGAAAAAATACTTGGAATGATATCAGAAGCATATGTTTAAAAGAAACTTAAGATACACACCTCTTACTGACACCGTATGCTCGTATCGTAGTTGCACCCGTAATGCTCTCACCAAAGTGCGAATATATGGGCGACCGTGACACAGACTCCAATCGCTTCAGTTGTCGTGAAGTAGCCACGTAGAATCGCTGGATCACGTAGTATATCAGACCGAAGGGTATCACCACAACCAAGAAGATCGGGGTCGAATAACTGATCACGAATAACGTTCCCAATACCTGTATATGATGATGAGCTTTATCTTAAAATAAATATCTATATAGGTGAGTCACTAAAAATATTAAAGAAGAACACTCTGTACTCGATTGTCATATTTATGTAATACAATTAAGGGTTTAGTTTTCGACCAAATATTCTAATAAATGTATAAAATATTTATACTTGGTCCAACGCCTGATCAGCTGTACGCGCGTACTAATATTCAGGATGACTGGTGAGTCACCTTTAATATTGAAGAACGTTAAATATACGGATCATATATGAAAAATAAAAGTATTATAAAAAAATAAATATTGATTTACCATCGAGTTAACATAATCTAAAGTAAAAAAAAAATTTAAGCAAATTATGTTCACCCAAACGGACACGGCGGGAATGGAGTGGCGGGGAAGTCCATAACCTGTGGCGCGCTCAGCTGAGCAGGCATCGCGCTGTACCATCATACTTTATTAATTTATTTGAAAATTTTAGCTTAAACTATGCCCCTTATTTTATTACATAAATTTGATGGCAATCGAGCAACGAGTGCTTTCCCTTAATATCATCCTGTATATTCCAAATTGATTTGTAACTCTTCAACTGTAATTGTAGAGCTTACTCGCTTCGTTCGCTTGGTCAATGATTCCTTTTATTGTTTCAAACTCTACACAGACGGATGGCGAGATTTTTCGAGGTTCATGTCACAAGCGCTCGAATTCCATACTAAAGAAATAGGCCCCCTTTTTCTGCACGTTATCAACTGTAGTATTATAATATAAACTATACTATGTTAACTATTTTTGCTACAAATTATCAATATACTCAGTAATAAGGTACTATTTGAAGCGATCGTCTCATTTTATGAACACTTGACATGTTCAATAAAACTGCTAAATAATTCTTTGAAACCTTATCAAGAGCTTTTAATTAGGCAATAGAATTCATATACTAAATATTTGCATACAAATAAATAAGTTAAATAGAAGAGTGTCCTGGTTAAACTATACCTGTGGAATTGTCTATTTTATTACACAAATAGTGCAATCAAAGAACACGTTATTCAGACGCCAAAACTGCGAAAGACTCTTAACTTTCATATAAATCAGTCAATAAGAGAATTCTTAAATAATAAAAATTATGATATCCAAATAATCATACATCCAAACATAAAAAAATTAAATTAATTATACTATGAAAAAATAAACCAAACGTTGGGATCAGTTTATAAATGTGCGTTGTTTATCGAAATTGTACCTTTTGTGTTTAACAAAATATTAGTCAACATATCGAATCACCCTTCACCGAACATTATATTATTAAAAAAGCTCCTAAAAAATTTAGAATTAATGATATAAAATATTTAAAATTATTATACTCTATGTATCTTGAACAACTGATATATGATACGTGTTTATTCAAAGAAATAATTAATTGATTTTCTCATTGTAGTATTTAAAATGACTAATACCTTTATTTTAACGTTTTTTTTTTTGCATATTCTCGAATAGATCAAAAGTTTGCACTTATAAGTGCAAACCTTGATAGTCTCGGTCGCCAAGGACAGATGTCGAGAAAAAAAAATAAAGTAAAAAGCCGACATTACCTCGAACGCGCAATATATGACATCGGACGCCTGCGTGGGCAGCGAAGTGTCCAACACGTCAACGTCTTTCGAAAACCTGGAGAGTATTCGGCCGAGGGGCGTCACCTCGAAGAATTGCAACGGGGCCCTTAGCACGTTATCCAGCAAAAGCGCATGCAGTATCTTCGCGGCGCGCCAACACCCCAAATATGGCATTAAATCCGCGAAAAACGACGAGAGCGCTGTAACAACATTCACGGTTGCATCGGTGGTTGGTAAACGCGGTGCTGCATACCCATGGACATCCGTGTTTGTTGACATTGTGAAACCTATCCGGCTCGGAGGACCAACATTTTGCGATATTGTTAGTGACAAACGGCTGTGATATTCCAAATAAGCGTTAAGCACACAGTGTCAGATCGATAACGCGTTTACCGAAACGGTTATGAATAATGAATACATTATTTACAATAGGGCAAAAAACGTGAAAAGATTAAGGATAATAAAGAAGCGAAATACGAGCGAAAAACGACAAGTGAACTACTTGCGGAACGATGGGTAATGTGGTGCTCGACTAGACACTATACGGAACGACATGCACTAGACAGTAGACACACGCACGATTCCATAAATATATATATATATATTTATCGGTAGGGGGTTCGCAATTGATAAACTGATCCCGCTGGTCGGTGGCGTGGTGGCGTACCGCGAAGAAGCAGGAGGTCCATCCGCGGAGGGTCATGGGTAGGACGTTGTCGACCACGTCCACGTCCTTGGAAAAGCGGTTGAGCACGCGGCCGACGGGCGTGCAGTCGAAGAAGCCGATGGTGGGCGCGCGCAACACCCCCGTCAGCAGCCCCGCGTGGAGCACCCTTGCCGCGGAGAGCGTTCCCAGGTACAGCGCCAGCGACGACACCGACACCGACACCACTGCGACCCCGCACACCCGTTACAAACATACATACCGTCACATCGCTCTATGAGAGTGAAGGAACAGAGTGCATCTGTGTTTACGTGTACGCTTATGCACTATAATATCTCCTGCGCAGTTGGCTGATCTCAAAGTAGATATGTCGCCGTGGCCGTATTCGGTCAAGAGGACTTGATTTTATATACATACATTACGCGCCGAGCCTCTTATATAAACAGGCATATAGCACGGCTCTAATTGTACCTCAAAGTAACCAAGATGTGACCAACGCCTAAAAGGTACTAAGACACTAGTATAGATCTGTCGCTGTCACTACAGATATAGATATAGATAGAAAAAATTGACACACATAAACATAGACAAAAATAGACGTATGGCCCATACATATATCACATCCCTAAGACTACTGAGCGTGTCACAAACACTTACTAAACCTCAGTCTCGAAATCACTAGTATAGAACTCCCATTGTACGACTAAAAGTGTTTGCCTGTCTCTGTCATTATGGGTAGATAAAACATGACATTGAAACAGAACATGTTGAATGCATTCCGAAATGGAGTACAAGTCGCGACGACGCTGAGAAATCATTTCGATATATACTAACAGCAGTTTGAGCGCATTTTGGAATGCATCCATAATTGATTATAGTATTTAGGACTATATTTATTTTTCTTTCTATTGTTTGGACAGGTTTTAGTTAGATCACGTATTATATGTATATAATGTCCTTATGTAGCCCACAGATTCGTATAAAATACGTACGTTTTGCATGGACTTAAGGTATTGAGCTAAACAAATGTAGCCTAATACACCCTAAGTCCACATACAAAACTGATGTTTTCTGTGACAAAAGTCGAGAAAAAGATGCACAGCATGTATAAGAAAAAAAAAACAGAATGAATACCAATGCACCTTTGACAGAAAATAAAAATTTTGTATGATTCGGTCTTAAATAAATGCAGTTTTGCTTAGGCCTTTATCAATAAAACAATCTATTAAGTTTTGAGGCCGTGCACAGTATAGATAATATTTAAAAAAAAATCAATTATAAGCACCACCTTTGCTTGTGTTAATCATATAAAGCAATATATTAAAGTATATTCTGTATTTTACTAATTGTAAAATATCACAAAGTATTGTTTCAATTATAAGGGAAATAAAAAGTATTAAATAAATTAATAAATAATGGACGTATTATCTAACAACATTTTTCTCTAATTATTTTGCCGACAAAAAAAGACTTTCCATATTGAATAAGTACCAAACATCTTTATTTCTTTAAAAATAAAACTAATAGATGTGATTATGAACAATTTGCTGCAAGATTTAAGTATTTAAAATCAATTATTTCATATAAAAATAAACAAACACAGCATGCAGATTTTTTTTTCTCAATTATCAATCGATATGGAAGCTAATGTTAGTGGTCATGCAAGTAAGTAGTAAAATTCCATTATTTAAATTAACATGCAATGATTGTTTATATGATTGCAAAGAGTTGAAAGAGTATAAAGTAGAAAATAAAGTTCATTTAGTTACAAAAAATAAATAATGTATTCATTATTAATTAGTAAATAATCATTTATAAATGAAAAAAAAAATAATTTTGTTTCAACAAATTTTCATTTACAATAATAAAAATTAAATTTTAATTAATTGGATGTTCATTATGTATTGTTACCTTTATCTTTAAGTATTTGCAAATATACTAACATTTTAACAAACTTCTTTTAGAAAATCACCATATATTTCGGGTATATATCTAAACCAATATTCATGTTTTTGTTATTAATCTCTAAGGGTCGTTTGCACCATATTGCTAAATAACATTTAAATTGAATTACAATTTATGTTTCAGCCTTGTGAACAGCTAACACCACAATAAATATGTTCATAAATCTGTTTAGCAAACTGTCAAAATTTTGTCTATTGTCGGTTTTTTATTTAGACATATTCTGTTAAATTTGTTTAGGTCATATTCAAACAAAATTTGGTGTAAGCTGGTCTAAGTCACTCACGTTAAGCTTAGCTGCCAAATTTGTATCAAGTTATATAAGTAACACGATTTTGCTTACATTGCTTAGCTTTATGGTATCAATAGACAGTTAAAATACTTTTGTTTATGAAATTGACAAAGTGACATTTTAAATAACAATTGTTATTTTTCATATTTATTCTAAACACATCTAAGAGGGTATAAGGTTAATAACATACCAAGGGTAAATGTTTGTATGTGACATAATTGTGTATGTGATATCACCAGAGACCCATAATGGTGTTCCAAGTTTCAATGAATGTGTAAATATGTTTAAATATATGTTGTTTCCTCAACATGAGCCCTTTTTGTCATCATGCTTTTAGTAAAGATCCCATATTGTGTTAATGTAAATTATATCAGACTTACCTTGGCCAATACCGAGTCCACCATAGACACCGAGATACAGATCCCGCTTGCCTATATCTATAGTGCCATTCTCCATCTGCAATAAGAGTTTATACCAGTATTATTTTCAACCAAACAAATTTTTACCTTTTTATACCAAATAGGTATGATGTTGTCATGTATAGATATGATCACACTGATTCTTTTTTTGTTGTCAGCTTTTTTTTAGGAAGAGTTCTAGTATCTACCTATTCTATTCTTTGAGAATTACATTTTTTTTAGTTAATAATATTCACATTCCTGAAGAAAAGTTAAGTCTATCAAGCATCACTCTATGAGCCTTAGGAGCCAAGCAGATAATAATAAGATATGTGGCACTATCGGGGAACAACTAGTAACATACAAACACAAAAATCGCTTTGTTTTAATATTATTGATGAATTCTGATATTCATTATATATGTATGTCACTATGTTGGCCAGGCCTATTATAATAAAATTTTGTGCTACAGTTTCAAACTGTAGTTCTATTGAGGCTTTCCTTAATTTTGATTCACAATAAGACTCGATAGATGGCGCTGTTATCGGTTGCCAAAATTCGGACGGTAAAAATAGTACCACTGGAAAGAACACATTAGTAAACAGTCAAGACTTACCTACCTACCTGTTTTTTATATCATAAGTTATATTTTATACAACTGATATGTTAATAAAGATTTATAATAATACTTATTTGGTAAATCCAGTCTTAACTATTTTTTTTATGTGTTTGTTTCATTGTTTTAGTTGAATTTAGAGTTTCAAATATGTTTAATTTAATTTAGGTTTTTTTTATATTGCCTACACTATTCCTTTTTGTATTATGTTTTATATTTTACTTCCATAATTTTTGTAATTTTGTTTGCCACTAATTGGCTATTGTATACAATGCCATATATGGCAAGGTAATAATATTGTTATTAAGGATAAGCACATTGCGTTGCTGGCTAACCTTTAAATAAATAAAGACTTACCTTAACAGACTCATCGTTTGACCATTCAGCGAGCCAGTAATTAGAGCCCACTTGGAACACTTGAAGAACCAGGTTCATGAGAATTGTGACCACTGAAGCAACCTTTCCCACACTAGTGAGATAATGCTTGTATACACTCCATTTTACCTGTACAGAAAATTTTTATTATTTTGTTGTCACCCGACACCGATACTTAAAAATTAAATTGAAGCATAATTTGTAATGTAATAATAAGAGCTTTTAATTAAATGTACATGAAAGTAATATGTTAATACTATATTGTTTTCAATTTTTGTCTGTTTTTTTGCGGCGTAGTGTTTGTTAATATCCAAAAACAGTTAGACCGATTTTAAAGAGACTTAGAATGACAGACAGGTAATGATATAAGGAGGAATTTGGGTTATTTTTGTTTTTGAAAAAGTTAAGGGTTCCATGTAAGAAAACTAAAATCTTAAATAATAATATGTGGGTGAAACCTCAGGCAACAACTAGTCTGTTATAAATGTACAAGTTTGTATGTTTGGATGTCTGTTACACCATCAGGCAGAAATAGATGAATAAAGCTCTATTAGTAATAATATTGTCCGAGAAAGACCCCCTCACTTGCAAGTTAAGAATCTTTGGACATTATAATTTAAATTTATATTGATTGTTGTGGTATTTTTGTTAATTATAGTATTATTTTTAAGGTATTTTATTTATTGCCATCTCCTCCTTCGATATGGAAAGTGTGTAAACATATGACTCCTAAAAGGAATCCCAAGGGACCTTAGGAAAATTGTCTTACACTGCCAGTTTCTGTTTTCTCAGCTTCTATTAGTTTATTCTTTTCCTTCAGTTCGTTTGGTGTTGCTTCCTCGGGCGTGCGTCTCTTCACGCTGCCTGCTCTGTCGCCTACGAAAAAAAAATATATATGTGAAAACATATGTTGTAATGTTTGCTAAACATTAAGCAAATGAAACAAATTATCATATTATTATTATTGTGGGGGAAAAATAGATTTTTTCACCTCATGAGCCTGGTCAAGATATTTCCGTTTCTTTTCTGTTTCGGTTTTCACGAGGTTCTCGTTAAATGGGATCGTTATGTTCACCAAAAATACCCTTGACTGTACCCGGTCCATCAACACGATATCAGGGTTGTTTGCCAGTACCGTCCTGTCCGTGATGGTGGGCTGGTCTCAATAGAGCCAGGCGCGGTCATTTTCGAGCATGGATTCCGGCGAGTACTTATTATTCGTGAGGTCGTATTTCAGAGCGAGCTTCAGATGGAATATTCTAGCCACTAGGTTGTGCCTGTGCAAGTACTCAGTATTAGAAAGAGCCGAACAACCGGAGATAAAATGCCGAAGCGACTCCACAGGATGGCGACATGCTTGACATATGTCGGAGGTGCCATTCTTCAGGATATAACTCTTATAGTTGTTCGTCTTTATAACCTGATCTTGTATTACACAAGCAAAAACCTCGGTTTCCCCAAAGAGGTCACCGAAACGTAGCCAGTTTACTGAGGCAGTGGTGTCTGCAAAAGGCTCATGAAAAGCTTTGTAGAATCGCCCATGGAGCTCCTTCTCTTTTTCCATAAGGTCTCTCGGCCGAAGACGCTTTGTACTGCCGGGCCCTGCCATTGCTTGTTAGTTAAGGAGAGCGGGTCAGTCCTTTGTCCCTCTGAATGACGTCTGCGTAGAATGCCTCATCCGATTTCGTCAAGAAATAATTACGGAGACTGCACACCTCGCGATTATGCATAGTGAGGGCGCTTAAAAAGCCCCTCCCACCACGCTTCCGCGGCAAGTACAGTCTCATCACTGA
>JAOCPS010000031.1:714017-724591 GCA_025505425.1 Graphium colonna | reverse complement strand
TGCAACCAGAAAGTAATGCATATTTTATATTATGCCAGCTTTGTGTAGGGCTGTCATACTTTATGCGAGCATAGCCAAAGAAGTGCACCAGGAGCTGTGAAAGAATATTACACACTACCTTCTAACATTGTAGTTTGTTAGTATTCACAATGATTTTATGATATTGACTTCTAATGTACAAATTCCCTCTTAGTACATTATATTATATTTAACCTAAACAAATGTAGTTTCCTGCTATTATAATTACAGTTTCGTCGTGAGGAGGATGCGGAAAGAGCAGTCAATGACCTGAACAATCGTTGGTTTGGTGGGCGACCAGTATATGCTGAGCTTTCGCCTGTGACAGATTTCCGTGAGGCTTGCTGTCGCCAGTATGAGATGGGTGAATGTACAAGAAGTGGTTTCTGCAACTTCATGCACCTTAAACCTATCTCAAGGGAACTAAGAAGGTAAAACACATTTCAAAAGACTATTATTACTTTTTTATTTAATATGCAATTATAGTAATAATAACAGCAAATTTTAAATTGATACTGCATATTACTGCCCTTTTAGAAAAAAGTTTTCTAGATGTAAGTTATACTATGTATAAATAATGTAATGCCCATTTTTATATGGTATACTGTACCAAGTTGTATCAAGTTAAATTTCTTTTTTACAGACTAGATTTGTTAAATTAACTCAGACAGAAGTTCTTTTCATAAAGAAAAGCCGGGTTTCAGATTTCTCTCAGACTTCTATGCTTCAAATTAAATTCCGTGTTTAAAAAATTAAATCAATGAACCATATTGTCATAAAAAATATGGAAATAATTTCTATATTATTTTGATCTTTATGCATGAAACTTTTTGTTAACACTTTTGTGCATTGTCCTTTTAGAATTAGTGTTAAATGTCATGATTAAGTGTATTTACTATTTAATATATTAATAATTTGAACAATAAAATCTTTGGCTGGAGTCGCTTAACAATTTCAATGATAAACAGTGCTACATCTGTTTAATTTAGCAGAGCAGTTGCTCTAATAAATACAATATACCCACTACAATCTCTATTCCAGTATTTACAGTAGTAGATCGTTTCAGAACATACCCTATACAATATTTTCTGTATTCGTTTCAGATACTTGTACTCGCGTGGCAAAAGCGGGCGCCGCTCGCGCAGCAGGTCGCGCGAGAGGCGCCGCCGCTCTCGCTCGCGCGAGCGTCGCCGGGACCCTCCTCGCAATTCCCGTTCAGGACGATACTAACTGTTGCTTCTATGTAAGATTTCCTTGGTCACTTGTGTTAACAGTTAATTACAGGATGCACAATATTAATCTCTTGACGGATATTAACTCCAATACTAAATAATGAAATAATCATGGAAAGCTTATATCTGCCTATAGCTGTGGAAAATGGTGCGGATATGCATCATCATGCTACAGGTCAATTTTAAAATTTGTTACAAAATTGAAGTCGATTATTGTAAGTCAATTGACAGGAGGAGGCAAAAAAGGTGTTCACACAATAGGCTAAATGATGCTGCCACCATCAAGGTGTTGATATAAACTTGATTCCTTTTGTCAAGAGCATCAAAGCGGATTGATTTAAGAATTGTATGTGCATTTCATTATAATCTGATTTTTTTATTTAAAATCTGTTCATATTTCATCACATTCAAGTGTAGCGTTTATTATGCAAAGTTCTGGAATTGTATGAAAATACTGTCATAAAATCTCTGGGGTCTGCAAATTCTAGTTGATTTATAAAATTAACAAGAATGAAGACATGTTTTCCAGAGATATATGTACATGCTAACATCAAAAATATTTTGTTGTAAATTATAACTTATTGAGCTGCTGGTAACACAAATGCACAAATGCACAAATTTGAAAAGTAATAAAAATTTAAAGGCAAAAATCTTTGACATACCTTTAACATGTTCCTCCATCACAAATAAACTAATTACTTATTATTAGTTTTGATAAACTTCAAAAACCTATTAATTTTGTGGGTCCTATAACAATTATCTAAGCATTAGTGGCCAATGGAAGCAAAAACATAATTTCTGCAATGGCGTCACTCTTTCATTACTCTTTTAAAATGGAAACATTATTGTTTCCAAATACTGGATGGAATATTCTTTGATACAATATTTTATTGTGATTTTTTGATAGATTTGGAAGAAATCTGCCTTAGCGTACACATGTTCCACTTGTTAATGGTTGGTACTTATAAAAATATTTTTCGATACAATTACAAATATAAGTGAAAATTTTGAGTGTATTTTGATGCTAGAATATTTTTTATACATTTTTATAAATTGCCCTTTACCACAATGAATACTTTTACAGTATTAAAATAATTTTTCGTTTCAAAGAATGTGATCTAGGTTTATACCAGTTTTTCTTTTTCTTTGGAAAATTTTATACAAGTAGCTTAACCCTGCCATGCTTTGTTGTGATACAGTCTGATATTTATCATAACAAAAGTAAATAAAATTATAATTTAAAAAATCACTAAGAAAAACATGTTTACTCCAAAAGACTATATATTGTTTATTTTAGGTGGACAAAACTACTAGTAAAACAATATGTAAAATTTTCCAATCATTGGATAACTTTTCTAACTTAGTGAATATAATAAATAAAATGGGTTTGACTTAAAACATGTTTTTTAAATGAAAATACATGTCTTAATGCATTAATTTGGGCAAAATCAATAATACGCAATATTTTGAAAATGTGACGCCACCGCAGCTATATGATATATTTGTAAGAGATTGACGTTTAAATATAATTATAAGCATTCATTCCTATATGTTTTTCCTTTAAATGTACCTAATTTTTATGTTGATCCTCTTTTTTAGTTTTTTAATAATACTCAATGCACTCTGCTGGCTGATCACTCAATTGCCTGAAAAGAAAGATGATCCAAGCCTGGGAGGGGATGTAAAGTCAGCCCTGGTTGTCAAGAACACCTTTGGCAGTTGTGAAAAAAATGTCAGTGGCTTAAAATATCCTGACAACTAATCCATCCTTCAAATACAGATGCCAGTCGCTCTTTACAAAAACTGATATTCCAGGTTATATTTGGTTAGATTTTAAACTGACCGAGTAATTTGGGAATAATGCAAGGAGGAAGAAAAGCCACTCTGTGTACTGGTTTCACTTGATTTGAATTTCAAAGTTTGGTACATATGTCACAGGTAATATTAGCTGTTGAAAGATTATGTAAATTATTTACATCGTCAAGAGTTTCACGCAAAGCATTTAGGTATAATTCTGACACTGCCTGTCCCATTAATGCATTGCTTGATAATATTGTTATAAATTTTCTAGTCTTGATTGCCTTTATTAACTGTGAATTGTGACTTTTTCTATTAGTTCATTATTTCGCGACAGCAGTAATATTGGTCAGCCCCTTAGATTTAGACATGACTTTAGTTTTGGCCTGCTCTTGTATCATCTGCCGTGCTTGCGATTCTTTCACGTCTCTCGTTTTTACGTGTATATTATCAAGCCTTTGCATTCATTTTTAATGTGTTTTTTATAGATAGGATGACAAACCTGATGGTTAGCGATCCTGTCGCCCATAGACACACGCAACATCTGGAGAGTTGCAGGTTCGTTGTCAACCTGGAAAATTGTATAGAATAAGTTTTCCATCCTGGTCTGGATTAAGGATCGGGAGGCGAAAGCAGTGGGAAAAGAAAAGGGCAGACATGGCCATCCGGCATCCCCAAAAGTAATTTTACTTGTATATTATCAAGCCTTTGCAAGTCATCGTTTTAGTTTTGCTGATGTTTTGTTGCCATTTATGTATTTTTGACGCGGGCATATCCGCTATTGGTCCTAAGGTCTTTACAGCTTCGATGGGCTCATGCTTATGAATGACTAAGCCGACTTCTGGGGGCGACTCAGCTCGGCACAGCCGCTCTAATCATGCTACCGATTTGGGAGATTATGGAACTCTTAAGTCGCTTCGGTAGACGCTCCATGGAGTGATTATACTCCCGCGTTTAGCATTCCAGTTCGAGGGTGCCCGAGAGGTCCGAACCACGGCTTGGTCGGTTGCTGTTATCTGATGACGGGGAGAACTACATCTACCATTGCTACTACTTCTGGATGCGTTAGCGTTGGGAAAAGAAGTGGTGGCGGAAGAAACTCCAGCAACGCCTCTATCGGGAGGAAACCTACTTGCAACATTGCGGTATCTGGTATATTAGTGCCACAATCGCGAGAGACGACTTATCGTCCGGAAAATCTAACACACGTGACGATCTACGGTTATCGCAACGTCTAAACTAGTTCGTGATAGATGTGCAGGTGCTATGTTGAGCATGAACCAGGGTGCTCCGTGACTGCGCATAAATCGATTCTGGATAACCTGAAGTCGGTTTATGTGTGCGAAAACAGGGCACGCATATGTCATAACGAAGCGAATCAGCGCCTTATAGATTACCTCATTACAAGGAGATATTTTGGCAATGGCGTTTCGTAAGTGATAAATGCCACCCCGTTCTTTACTGAAGTTACTGTGGGGTGATGCTGAGTTTCGAGTCGAGGATGACCTCCAGATATTAAGTTTTGTCCACTCGTGGTATTGGGCTATCCATGAGTGTGACGGTGGGTCTATTTATCTATGTTGTTGCCATTAGACTGAAAGAAATCACAGTTATGTTTATATAGAAGATAAGTGCAGAAAGTAAATATTTATATATAATATGCATTATAAATACTTTAGATTAGTAAAAAAGTTGTTAGACGCTAGTTTTAAGAAGAGTGGCAACTCCACAAGTTTAACATTTACAAAAAATACTTTGGTCGACTTTCGACGAATTTAATATAATAAAACTTGTTAATATAATTAAATAAAATTGATACGTTTGTGCCAGTAAATATTTTCTATCCTTCGCCATACAAATTCTCAGCATGTAACCCACCCACCTTGGATAGTTATTTTGAGTAATTACAAATGACGATATCTTTCACGTAATCCAAGCATTATTAATTTCTTTGACTTGGACTATAAATTTTTTGCTTGGAAGTTTATAATTTCGCCGGAGCCTTGTTTTTAAATCTGAAGGATGCATCGCGAACAGGTTTGTTTAACTCCTTAAAGATGATTATGTAGAATCCTTCTATACAACCCAAAATTAAATACAGGCTCGATCCTCTAGAATTCATGATTAAATAGTTAACTAAACAAACAATCGCAATGGCGATTCGAAAAGCATGTTTAAAATTGTTGTATTTTTCTATATTTATGAGCCTTCAGTTTGGATCACAATTTTCAGAGGTTTATTTTTTAACCAATAAAATTCGTATGATACCTATTTCTAAAAAACATTTTTAAAGTGTTTTTTATAGATAGGATGACAAACCTGATGTGTTAGCGATCCTGTCGCCCATAGACACACGCAACATCCGGAGAGTTGCAAGTTTGTTGTCAACCTGGAAAATTGTATAGAATAAGTTTATTGGATAGCATGGGTCTGGATTAAGGATCGGGAGACGAAAGCAGTGGGAAAAGAAAAGGGCAGACATGGCCATCCGGCATCCCCAAAAGTTATGCATACTTTATATGTACGCCGACTTTAAAAGGGCGGCGGTACTTCCCCGGCCGAGCGCGGTCGTAGAAGTGCAGCATTAGCTAAGAAAACATGTTATGTTTACGGCTTGTAAGAACCGTATCAATATGAAACAATTATCATATTTCAAATTAGACCTTCATCGATACCACTATGAAAACCGCATCAATACCCACGCAGCAGCTTTGGTGCGACGCCGGGACAGACACGAAAATGCTAATAAAAAATTGTTTTGGTTTGTATTGCTGTCATTAAGACAGTTTGTTTTTATTTTAATATCTTCTATATACAGACTGGATAATACAGATCGAGAATTTATAATTTTATTATATATAATAGACGTTATATTCTACTGCCAATAAATACTTGATATTGCGCCCACGGCGTATGTGGTACAGTGGCCGCAGCTGTCAGACAAATTTTAATTATAACAAATAAGTCATCACGCTTTTGTATTACATCGAGAGTTACTTTAATTTTGCTGTCTAAGGTAATAAGCTTATTTACTATAACTGTCTAGTTAAGCCATAAGACCATATACAGTATGACCGATGAGCCACCAATATTAATAAAAATATTTAAGGACGTTATGTGTGGGGATCATATATGAAGTATAAATATAACATTAAAAAGTAAATATTAATTGAGCACTGAATAAACGTAATCTGAAGTTCAGAACTTATTTACGAAACCCATGTGCATCCTAGCGCAATCCGATAACTTCTTTTCGGGTCAATGAACTGTCATGTCAGAACCATCTGTTCGCTACCGGCATCGTATCTACGCTTGATCTATTTATTCTAAATTTTGGTTGAAAATTATTTTCCTCATTTTATTACATAAATACAATGAAAATAGAGTACCAAGTGCAATCCTTTAATATCATTGGTGAATCGCCAGTCACTTGTATATTATTTTTTACATTTTGCACTATGAATAGAAGAAAAAATTTATCACTGTCACTGTTATAGAGAAGAGAAGGTTTGGTGACCACATAAAATCCATAAAAAAAAAACAAAATGTTTAAATAAGGAATTATTTTCTAATGACCATTAAATACGACCTTTAGTCTTACATAACTTTCTTTGTTTTAAGATAGTTGTTAACCTTTTATAGTTTTATACATTATTTAAGGTTTTTATCGCGATATTTGATGGAATAAACGCTTTACTATGTAATGAGGTAGCTTCAAAGCATAAGATGTTTGTTACATTTTGCTTATCAAGTCGATTTCGCTAGCATTAGTGTAAATTTCTTCCCAGAAATCGATATAGTCTGCATCTGGGTTCTCCATGCATTCGAATGTCTTGCCAATGAGATAGCAATATTTGTTCTTCACTGAATATGGCTTCCACTGGGGTATGTCGGACGAATCTGTGGGATTCCTGAAAATAACGTTATTACTAGTAATTAAATGCATCCAAGTTGTAGTTTTTATGTGTAATAAATGGTAGGAAGTATTTTTTTGTATCGAAAGGAAGGCATACGAGCAGACGGTTAACCTGATGGTAAGTGATCCCGTCGCTCATGGACACACGCAACATCGGAGAGTTGCGAGTGCGTTGTCAACCTAGGAAATTGGATTCAATTTGTTCATTGGATAGGATGGGTCGGGATTAAGGATTTGGATGATACAGGAATGGAAAAGAAAAGGGTAGACATGGCCATCCGGCATTCCTAAGTCATGCATATTTTATTTTATGCCGAGTTTACAAAGGGCGGTGGTACTTCCCCGGCCGAAGGGTGGCCGTAAAAGTGCAGCAGTGCTGTGAAAGGATATAATGCTCAACCACCTCTAGTTAGCAAAGGTTTATCTAAGTTTGGATGGTGCTACTCTATTTTTAAGAAAGAGTTATCATTGCATTGGAGGAGCAGTTAGAGCATTAGTGGCATTTAAGAAACGAGTAAACTATTGTTATATAATTAGCAAACGAGATATATAATATTTTTACAGTGTTTATAAAACTATTCCGTTAAACATATTCAACAACAATCAAAACCAAGACAAACGAGCTGACGGTTCACATGATGGCAAGCGATCCCGTCGCTCGTAGACACAAGTAACATACGGAGAGTCGCGAGTGCGTTATCAACCTGTAAATTTGGATAGGATGAGGTCGGGATTAAGGATTTGGATGATGCAGGAATGGGAAAAGAAAAGGGTAGACATGGCCATCCGGCATACCGAAAAGTCATGCATACTATGGTTTTTAACTAAGAATGTGCACGACTTTGACCTCTAGTTGTCAAAGATCTGTCAAAAAGCCAGGGGTCGTGCACATTCTTTGTAGATCGGCACTACGTTATTTTATGCCGACTTTATAAGGGGTGGTGGTACTTCCTCGGATGAACGCGGGTGTAGAAGTGTAGCAAAAGCTGTGAAAAGATGTTATGCTCTACCACCTGTCAAACTCTCCGAGGAAGGGTCATCAAGTTTTAATGGTAATTATCGATAGAAAAGTAGAGGTGAGCGGTGAACGATGAGTGACGATTTTCAGATGAAATAGCAGGACCTCAAATTTACTTGAGGACATAATATGTATAATCGTATTACTAATAAAAGAGTACACTAACCCTGTCCTAGCAAACGACGTCCACAAGGCAACTATTTTCTTAATAAGACGTTTCGACTCGTCTGTCAGTGGAATGTTAAGACATGTTACGTTAAAAAGATACGGTAACTCGTCTGCGTGGCAAACTCCTTGTACGTCATCCATTTTATAACTCCGCTTTGCGTAATTCCTCTCAGTTTCGGCCGTAAACTTGTATAAGTAGACAGGGTTTCTGTTGTACTTCGTACAGTAGGATGCGAATCTGTAAATATTGTAACCGAACAAACTGTAAGTCTGTAAATCGGCGACCTCCTGTAACATATTTTCAGCAACTTCTTTGTTACCAAAATATTTTGTACGTACTCTCCCATCGATATCTTTCAATACGTCTGGGGTGGCTGTTAATTTGATTTCTCTAGGCACGATTGAACCAGATTTCTTTAGGAATTTAACTATATCTTTAAGTTTTCGCGCCATTTCGATTCCTTCACCCGACGTGTATCCTACCATGACGGGGACATCGGTAATGTTCCTTTTTGTGAGGTATTCCGGCGGTGGCTCGGTGATGAACTTTTCTACTTTTAAATCACTTTTTTCCACAACAGGACCGAAGTAAATGCTATCTACTATATCTTTATTTGGTACATCTAATGTTGGTAAATTAATATTGACTAGCGACGATGCAGGAATTTTTCTTAAAAATTCTAATAATTCGTCAGCATTCTCCGTCTCTTTGCCTAATAATTTTCCCAATTGGAAGGCACGTTTTCTTGCGTACAAATTGTAGCTCCAATCGTTCAAACATACGCCGCTCTGGCAAATCGCTTTGTTGAATAGACCCTCGCTCATTTTCGATGTCAAATGATAGGACACTGAGGCGGCTCCTGCGCTGCATCCAAATATCGTTATATTATTAGCATCACCGCCAAAAGCTGCTATATTGGCTTTCACCCACTTCATGGCAGCCACTTGGTCCTTCATACCCGCGTTACCCGGTACCTCTTGGTTGTCTAAACAAAGAAAGCCGAGAACTTCCAATCTGTAATTGAAAGTGACTAGTATGACGTCGTGTGCCATGAAAAATTCCGGTCCATAAAAGTCTGAATTGCCGGAGCCAGTGTAGAAGCCTCCGCCGTGGATCCACATTAGGACTGGAAGCGGATTGGCGGGCTTCAGGGATTTGGTGTAGACGTTTATGTAGAGGCAGTCCTCGCTGCCCGTCTCTATGCGGTTCATACGTTCGTTGTATTGGGGACACACGGCGCCATGTTCGTATGCATCTCGCACGCCCACCCACGGCTCAGGAGGCTCCGGAGCCTGTGACAATAAAAACTGTATAAACGGACATCTCCAGGTAAAAGCCAGATACGAATTTCCAACTTACAATTACGTTTGTATTATGTAGACTACTTCTACTTCAAATAGGTTAACTGGAAATGTAATATACAATTGAAATTGCAAAGGGAAAAACATTTGGGCATCTACGACCGCTTGACTGGTGGTGATAGTGGTGTTCCTACTGGTTTTGAGTTAGTTATACTTGTTTTTTTTATAACGTGCCTTTATGCAACGCCTACTGAGGCGTTGCATAACCCATAACCCATCACCCATCTAATCAAATCAGTGGATGCCAGCTTGGAATCGGTTTTTGAAAATTGCTAAAACATTAAATTTTAAGGATAGTGCTAGAAATGGACCCATACCTTCTGTTTGATGTTTTAAGGGAAAGAAAAATTGAACGAAAGTAAAAAACCATATAATCAGGGAGACGAATGAACGTTGCTCACATTTTATGCATTCATATCACGCAGAGAAGCCTCTCGTAAGCTACAGTAGCAACACACACGCACATAAATGCATAACACACAACTCACCTTGAATCGTAATCGTCCAATCGGCGGTTTTGCATACGGTATGCCTTTGAACGCGTAATATTCCACATCGGGCGTTTTATACAACGCGCCTTTTAAATCACCTTGTTCAACTCTCACTGTTGTCATAACTGAGATTTAAAATATAATTATTAAATTGATGAACTGCCAACTTTCCGGTGCAAGAATACCACTACTGCTGCGTTCCACTCGTACCTAATAAAAATATGGACGTATATAGCGTTATAATGCAGCAGTAACACTAATGCGAACTTTAACCTTAGTGAAAACCTTGTGAAGATAATAAATGGAAAATAATATAAGTGAAAAATATTGTTTTTAATAGCAATATATTATTTTTCTTTATATAATTACGATGCCATATGTTATGAAGTCGTAACCTCACTTAAAATGAAATGCTTAGATCTTTATACTTATTAATCACACGAAGTGCTGAATAATTTATGCCAATGTTAAGTTTAAATATACATAAATACACTTTGCTCTTCAACCTCGAAGGTATCTTTTTTTTTCTAACTACACTGTTCTCTTATTTTACTAAAAATAAATTATTATTA
>JAOCPS010000031.1:643679-665047 GCA_025505425.1 Graphium colonna | reverse complement strand
GTGGACGCCTACAAAACGGCCATTTTGGAGACCCCAACTTCCGAATGGAATGCTTGCTTCAATGATTGGTTCCATCGCATGGAAAAATGTGTCCAATTTCGCGGAGAATACTTCGAAAAGCTATAAATACATTTTTAAATAGTAATGTTGTGTCATATCCTTGATTCTCCAAATTTTCAGTGCCGCCCTCGTATAAATCAATACTTTTATTTACATTAGGTTTACGAAGCGCGTCAATTTGACGCATATACAAATTTACGTACAAAAATCTGGAAATCAGATAGATTTCAAGGGTTTTCATTTAATTTTATTTATTTACTAAATGACTTTATATTCATCACCATGCTCTATTTTGATATCAATACAACTATATAACAATATTCCTTTCAAAATAAATTACTTATTCTATAAAATGCGTATGTTCTTTTAAATGCGTCAAGTTGTACTATGTACAAAGTATCTGGAAACCTAGTGTCAACTGAAATGCTGCTCATAAACGAAAGTATCTCTGCCCCAAGGGTCATTTTAAAACTGACATTTTGGTCGACTCTAACCCGAGGACAATTTTTTTTTATTATATCCTTATGTAGGCTATTTAGCATTACGCTAGCCACAAGCCACATGCAAATGCGAAAACGCGGGGCGGAGCCAGTGTAGATATCAAAGTGACCACAGCTTATCGGATTTGTTAACATTATATTTGGGTAGTTTTTTAAGCGACTTGAAAAGAAGGGAGTTCGCAATTGGGATGTTTCCAATTTTTATAGACGATCGGGCGTGACTCCGTTGTGGATAAACCAAGTTTAAAAAAATCTTTTTTTTCCGATGTACTTACGGATTGGTCCCATAAAATTATCAATCAAAAATTGTTTCAAATTCGTTTTCTAAATCAATATAAAGGAAAAAATATGTCACGCAACTGCATTTTTGGACGCTTGAAGTTTTTAGAAGGTGCTTTTTTTTTCTTCTAATTTTCTGCGAAAATAATCTTATAGCTGTCGCTGTCGAGGAGAGGGTAATTCGAAGATACTGATTTGGAATAAAGTACAGACAGGCCATGAAGCAAGTAGAACTTCAAACATTAACCTTTTATTTTCTATCTGTATAACTTACGCGCGAAAGACTAAAAAAATTAGTACGTAGTTTTTCGATAATCTGTTTACGTATGATATCTCATTTTTAAAAAGCTATTGTTGAGTTCCTCTCCAGCTCTTTTTAACAGAATCTGCCTTACGAGCTGACGGTAGCTCGTTACAAACGATTTTTTGCTTAGGCTTGACCTCTCATAAGAACGCGCAAGCGGCTGTGTGAAGAAACATTTTTAAATTTTGAATTTCGAATATACTATGTTACTAGTATTAAAAATATGGTAATTTGAAAAATTATGGACACCCGTTATGCGCCTATTTTTTTACCTGTGTTCTAATTTAGCAAAAAATGACTTAATTTATTTTCATGAGACTGTTTTACTTCGGATGACCACCGGTTGGCGCAGTCACTAAGATGTTTGGCAGCGGCATCGCAAGCCGTGGGTTCGATTCCCACACAGAACAAATTTTTGTATGTCCCACAAATAATTGTTTCGGATCTGGGTGTTTGTCTTTGTGCTATTTATGTATGTATGTGTATCCCTTGTAACACAAGACGTAAGTTTTACAATGAGGGCAGTTTTCAGAAAAATATTAATGTCAGCTAAAATATACCTCTAATATATTTTCACAGCTTTTGCTGCACTTCAGCGGCGCTCGCCGGGGAAAGTACCACCGACTTTGATATAAAATAAAATATGCATGACTTTTGGGGATGCAGGATGGTCATGTCTGTCAGTTTTTTCCCACTCTTTTTCCCTCCAAATCCTTAATGACCTCACCCTATCCAATAAACCTATACAACGCACTCGCGTCTCTACGCGTATGTCTATTGGGGACAAGATCACTTACCTGTCTACTTGTATGTCTTCTTTTCCATAAAAAAAACCTCACAAACTTTTTGGTTAGGTTATTTATAGGCACATGATTAATACTAAGGAGCTCCACGTAGTTAAGTTCGCGCGTTAGCTACGTCAGTAATGGAAATATATTTTACATACATCCATACAAATAACGGATATATATATATATATTGTAAAACCAAGCTTATCCTAGAGGCTAGACTACAGGCTTAATACGGTTCAAAATCAATTATTCTTGTCTAGTAAGTAGTAGTAATTCTAGTGGGTGTCCTCTGCTCTTCCTCTACTAATAAATATGTGATAATTTACAAGTTCTTTGCAACAACATTGCCTGAACTTTTACTACTTTAAACTTAAAACTGTCTTTTTTGACATTTAAATTGAATTAATTAATATCCATTTCATAACATGTACGTATAGTAATAATAACAAGCTATAACAAATAAATTGTATCAGTCTTAGTTAAAAAATAAATTTATATAAAAGTATATAATAATTTATAAACTTTTAGGCATTTTAATTATCATTAAAATGTAAAAAGGAAGGCCCTACCGTCAGCCTTTGGAATACATTTCTACAAGTAGAGAGGTTTTCTCCATAACATGCTTTTATTACATAGCAAAAAATTTGTTTCTTTGAATATACTGAAACAAATATTCAAAACTTCAAAATTTATATTATTATTTGTTAGGCCTACTATTAATAATGATTTCAAGCCACTTTAAAAGATATAACAAAACGGTGTAATGGAATTGTATAGATATATCATCCATTATATACATAAGTCAATATATAAAATACATGAAATATAATGGCCACTGGATTATGTATTATAGATATTATGTATCATATTTTAATAAAAATACATATTAAATTTATATAAACTTATTCAAAACAAATTATGATTTGCTATTTTTTATCATCGGTTTCATAACTTTTCATGGATTTACAGCATTATATGTTTAATTACATTAATTATAAAAAAGATTTAGCTTTTAACATGGGGATCTAAATATGTCATAATGAAAAACTTTTACATGTTAATTTTAACTTAGTAATGTATAAATTATATATAAAGTGTATATGCTAATAACATTACTAGCACACTGTATTACCAAAAAGTGAAAATAAACAAAACTTGCTAGGATCTTTAGTATTGTTACTAATAATTAGTAACAAAGATATAATGCAGTTCTACACTGTATACAACCATATTTTTCAGTTAACTTTTAAGGATGCCTTAAAATAGCACAACTCATAACATATGTCATTAATCTTACAAATATTTTTTAATAAAATATATACCAAATTGTAGAAGTCAGTCTAAATAAAAATGGTTTTATTTTTTTTAGGTTAATGACCTACATAATTAACAAGAGCAGGTATTAATATTATTCTCAATTAATATTCTCTAGGAATCATAAAAAAATATCCTTTTATCATTTAATTTTTTAAATTATTTTCTATGTATGTATTAATTTTTAAAGCTAGTTTAAACTTACCTTTGGGACTTTTGCATGGATACCAGTTCTCACATCCCGTATAGTGGCTATATCCAACATCTCTACCTCCATATTCTGGTCAGTCCAGAACAAAAAGAATCCCTTAGGATCCACACGAAGTGTAACAGGTAGGCCAGCGCCGGAGTCCTATACCAAAACGTAATCTTTAATTTATTATATAAAAACAATTAAAATTGAAGCAAAATACATCAACAACTACAATACGAATATTGTTTCCAATAAGATAAACCAGTTAACAAATCCTAAACGTTGAAAATAATAAATATTTAATATTTTCCATCGCTCGAGAAAGTTTGTCTAAACTTCTAAAGTCAAAAGACACTTACCTCATCCCATTTTACGAATTTTTCTCCTTCCTGTAAAGCCTTTGGAACCTCAATAGGCTTTAAACTCACTTTAGCGGGCTTTATTGCGGTAGACATCGCGAATATTAAATAAAACTAAACGGAAATAATTACACAGTTGGAGATAAAACCGTCATCTTCCTCCCAATGCACAAATATATCTATGAAATCTAGGATCGTAAGTTCAGTAAAGGCACAGCATCCAAATTTTGATGAGTCAAAATAGTTTAAGTTTGAGTTATAATAGTCTAATTCAAAAAAGTATTCATAATAAAAACTCCGCCAAAATTCTTCACTAACTAACAAACAATAATTTATTCCACATAATCTCGACGCGACGGAACTGAACCACCAGAAGTTGAGAAATGTCAAAACCCATTGTGTTCGTTCGAATACATGTCCGTGATAAGAGAACGAGATAAGAGAACATATGGTGCTTATGTCGTAATACAATTAATTAAAGGAATGAAATATAATCAGTATATTAAAAATATTATTATTTTGGATTACATTTATTTTATAAAAGCGTACGAAATGTTCGTCAGTAATGGAGGTATATCTGATCGATTACAGGTTAGAAAATGTTAATAAAATTTAAACAATATTTTTTTGTTAATAAATGTAATAATTAGGGTAACAAAAACTTATTTTAAATAATTTTAATTAAATAATTTAAATTAATAATTTTAATCTTATAAAATAATTCTGTCTTTATGACGTTGTAGTATTACAAATTTTCCCCCCTATTGTTAGGATTTTGTAAAAATAATAATACCAATGTACCGAAATAATTCAGTGCTTAATATCACCTTATCTTCAATAATTTTAAACGAATATTAAGAAATTAATTTAGAAACAAACATAAATTTATATTAATGAGTAAAATGTACGGATTATTTTTATTTAGTAGACATTAATAGTTTGACGTTTGTTGAAAGAATAAAAAAATATTATTTTACAGTTTAAAATTATTTTAACGTTATAACTGCTTAATTTATGATTTTTGTAATTATCACTTGCAACAGGAATATTAATCTGCCATTATTACTTATATGACAAGTTGACTGTCATTGTCTGTCAGTCAGTCTCAAAAAGTCTAAATACATCGGTTTCCTAACTGCCTTTGCTTTGCTTATTTCACATGAAATTTGAAATATCCATTTATTTTTAACTTTTCTTTTAACAAATATCTTTGTATATAAAAGAAATGTCGGAATCTGAAACTGTCGAAACCGTGGACGAAGAAACAAAACATGAAAATACTCCCAGGAAGCGGGTTCGACACCGTAAGCGGCTATTATATGAAAACCTTATAAAACAAATGGAGTTCTATTTCAGCGATGCAAACTTAAACAAGGATAGATTTTTAAGTAATTTGATAAAAAATGATCCATTTATACCAGTCAATGAATTCTTAAAGTTTAACAAAATACGATCAATGACACAAGATATTAACGATCTTATAAAGGCTTTAACACATTCCACTTTCTTAGAGCTCTCAGAAGATAAACTTAAGGTATGTGTGTAAAATAATTGCAAGTAAAAATATCGCAATTGGGACGTCACGTGTGTGCGAGTATTAGCGCCTTTACATGCAATTTATAAGTTTATTTATTTATTTACATTTCTGTACAAGAGAATATTAGGCAGGTGTACTGGTAAACATTTTTGATAACAACAAAATATGTTATTCTAGTTTTATACAACACATATAGAAATAAAAGGTAAGTTTTCAGAATAAGCAAAATTCCACATAAAAAACATTGTTTAAAGCAAAATTTACTGTAACTGATAAGTTTTTGAGATTATATACCATGGTTAAAGTGTTGGGGCATCTAACTCTAAATTATGTATCAATATAATATGATTGTAAATATTTTCTAGGGCCCATAGGCCCTATCAATTAAAATTATGTCAAATAAAAACCTATATAAATCTTACAACTATAATAAATTAAAAAACTATCTGGGTGTTGATACATATTATAATGATGATGGTTGACAGTCACTTTATTATTCAAAAACTACTCTGAAGTTCTCCATAAAATTTACATTAAATTTTTTCATATTTTTGTATTGAGAAATTTTGAAATCATAAAAATAAAATAAATAAATGCAGGTAAAGCTAAAGGATGAAACGGCTCATGTGATAATTGAAATATGTTTCGTTTAACAATATATGCTAGTTTTTAGGTAATTTTTTTGTGACGGTACCCTAATATATTAGATTTTTGGTGTAACACCATAGCAATTTTAACCCAACATTATTAACTGTTAATAATTTTATTTCTTCAAGCTTTGAACTGACCAGGAGATATTTTACTGATAATTTATAACATGTTTTAATTTAATTTTTATATTAATTCACTCAATTATTTGAATGATAGTTGAGTAAATAAATAAACTTCCGTAAACATAAATATTTCATGAAATATTTAAAAAAGTGATAAAATAAAGTTGTAGAAAGTAAAAATGTTAGTAATTTAAGCCACATTACTTACTAAAGTGGCATAGCGACCCAACGTGAGCCTTGGCCTCTGACAATAAGTCTTCATATTTCTCAATCCTGTACCATCTTGACCCAGTCCTGGACATATTTGCTAAGATTTTTCTACACCTGGCCTACCTAGTGATACCTGGAATAATCAACTGGTTGTCAACCACTAGGTCTTTCCAAGTATGCATATTGGAATGAATGGATGGAAGTTCAAAGTCAAAATTGGTATATAAAAATTATTGAATTTAAAAATGTTGATTAATCACTTTTAAAAAATTATCACTACGATTTTTAAGTGTTTAATCTGTAATTAATTTACAATATTTAGCTATTAGGTTGCACTATATTATAGGTTAATTACATAAATATCTTTGTCTATTTTTATTGATTATGCTCATAAGTATTAACTTATAAGTATTAACTTGTTTGTAATGGTTTCAAATAATATATTTTTTTTTATATTGAATAAATTATTTTAACTAAACTTCCATGTTTATTAGAAATAAATGCTTTGTTTTTTAAATATTTACAGGTAAAACGTAAAACACCAATATTACCGTATGATGCTGATGCTAGAACTGTCTATGTTGAATCCATCCCAGCAAAAGCAAATCAAGAATGGCTGGAAAAAGTTTTTTCTGATTTTGGTAAAATTGCATACATTTCATTGCCAAAATTTAAGGATACACAGAAATTGAAGGTATTTAAAGTGTTAAATTTAACTAACCCCCAAATTATCATAAGCCGAATTAACCATTATGCAAAGTATGCAGCTGCCTAGAAGCCCCACATGCTTTAGAGGTTCTGAGAAAAAGATTGAGAATGCTTCAGGGATGTAAATTTTAATTTAAGAAAGGACAAAAAATGTTAATTTCTTTAAGAACATGCATAATAAAAATATAAAGGTAGAAAAAATTTGTTTTAAAATATTGAATAAGTGTAATAAGGCCCTAAGAATTGCTCTGCTTAGAAGCCCTGGCATGGTTAATCTTTTATATATACCTATGTAATAATTTATATCAAAAGCAAATATGGAATTTCATTTTTGTATTAACTTCTTTTTAGACATTTTAAAATAAAATTCATAGGCAATGCTCTCAACATTAAGTTAATAATATTGTTCCTATTTTATTGAAATTATCTTTGATATATACTAAATGTTAGTGGTTCTTTTTGATTCACATTTTCTGTAGTACCATAAATAGGTTTATAGATAACCAATTTATGACTTTTTAAAAAAAATTACAGGGTTTTGGCTTCATTGAGTTTGATAAGCCACAAGAAGCGCAGAAATGTGTTAATGCTTTTACAAAGATGGGATGTAAATTGCCCACTTGTATGCCACCTGAAGAACTATCTTCAATAAAGATGTTTTCAGTAGATAATAAAGAGCATGTAGACGCAAATGAAAGTAAGGATGATTGTGAGCCACCAAAGAAAAAAACCAAGAAGACCAAAGACAAAAAGAAGAATCTTGAATTAAAACTTGACCATGATTCGGATTCTGAAAGGAGAGTGGACACACCAGTAGTAAGTAATTTTAGTTTTGTGGTATCAATATTTAACTAGAAAAACAAATATATTATTTGATTCTTTGTTGTTATAAATTGAAACCTTCTTTTTAATTGATTTACAAGTATGTTATTTTTAATTTTACAGGAAGAAAATAAAAGTATTGCAACACCTACTGAGGTAAATATTTGAAGATTGCATATTTTTAGGTTAAATATCTTTCACTTATTTTAATCTAATGTTCTAATCACACAGGAAGGCAAGACAACGGATGCTGAATCGAAAGAGGAAATGACAAGTCAAGATGAATCAAAGAATGATCAGGAGCCAATTCGGAAAAAGAAATTAAAGAAACGTAAAAAGAAGAATGGTTCTAAGGATAATATTAAACTAAGTAAATCAGAAGTTCAAAATGGTGGCATATGGGGTTTGCAAGTTTTGTCAAAGAATGAATGGAAAGCATTAAGAAATAAATATCTTAATTTGCAAAGAAAAAATTTAAAAGAACTTAGAGCTAGGATGCATAATAAAAAACATGTGTACTCTGCTATACCAGCAGCAGCTGCCCCATCTTTAGAAGCTGAATCAGGTAACTATTGATGCTCATATATATTTGTGTGCAGTATCACAACTACAAAATAAAGTTGTTAAACATCCTTACATTTAAAGAAAAATAATATCTAAATGTGAAGTGTGTCTGTGAGAAGTGTTCCATACTAAGTTGGAGGTAAAATGTTTGTTACATTTTGACCTAGCAATCGCATATACATTCATAATGCTTGTGCAGTTAGTACAAGCCTTACACATAAAATATTATATGCGGCGATTTTTATCCTCTCTTTCCACCATTTTCCTCTTCCAATTTATATGTTCTCTGTAATTACTTAATAGTTCTAAAGTTAGGAAGGCATGAGTTACTCTTTGTATGTTGTGATAGTCTCTTAGCAATGGTAATCATCTACCATTATGTGAACCATCTGTCTTTTGTTCTGTGTTTTCTTTGTCTAAATAATAATCATGTTCAAAATTAATTTCCCGTCAGTGCAAAAGTGCGATATAATAATATATCATTTGTGTATTTTTACAATTACAGGTATAAAAGTCCAAGAAATGGAGAGCAGTAAAACCGTTGCACCATTCGAAAGAATACCAGGTGTATTTGTGGAGGAAGTGTTGCCTGAACCTTGTCTTGATGTCAGGCTGACTAAAAGAACTGTAAGTTGTTTTTAAACCCGTTTGGGCAAATTGTATGCATGAATAATACAATTCTGGCGTATATTAAATATGCTTTTTGATAAATTTAGGCACCAGTTCATAATACACTCTTATGCAAAGCCAACAACACCGTTAAACAATATTTTGTTGATTTAAATGTATGGGAATGATGCTGTTGATACTTGCGCGGATCAATAAATAGCTTCAATTGCTTCGTTTATCGGCCGCTATTTTCAGGAAAATCTGCTTTCTAAGCTGTCAGTAGCCTCCTAACAAATAAAGAGACTATGGCATCTATGTTAATAATTGTATTTTGATTTTCAGTTTGAAAAAGAAAATTTGCAGGGCCCTATGCTAGGTCACATAAATAAAATCTTTAAAATTGTTGCAACCTTTTCAGAAAAGTTTAGTCACATTAACACGCCCAAAGAATTTATACTAGATGTTTTTTTTTGTTATGTAGCATATTCCAATTAAAAGTGAACTGAAACTCGAGCAAAATTACTGGTTAAGTGCAAAATATCAATAGAAACTGACTTATTCTCATGATATCTTATAACATCACAGATTAATTTTAAACCTTTTGCCCTATTTAATGTTGTTTTTTTAACTTATTTTTATTTTCTGTGTATTTTTAAATGGAATACGCTATAGTTATACGCGAGATAAAATATACTTTGTATTTCAGGCTTTAATAGCTTGATTGTTCGTCAAACAAGATTATTTTCACAGAAAATTACAAAAATCGACTGCAAAACGCCTTAAATAACTAAAAACTTTTACCCATCATGTTTTGTGTGAATAGGTGTAAAGCAATAACTCATCAGTTCAAAAGCCTATAACTCATATATGCGGTCCAAAATAAATTAATTTCTCCATAAATAACTACCTTTTACGTTTTAGACTGTTTCACATTTTCTTTACCAGAAATGTTTCCTTAAAATTATATAATTGTCTTGTCTAAATTATAATATCCTGATGTTTATTTTTGCAGATAAAGAGCAATATACATGTCCAGCATGTAGAAGTTAAGGAGGGCCAAACACAAGTTATTATACGTTTTGATTCTGCTAAAGCTGCTGATGAGGTAAAAAATTCATTTATGCATTTATAATTTCCATATAACAAACCAGGTGTTAAAGGATTACATGATCTCGTACCAGAATTTGTAAGTTCATATCCACATGGAAGGAACAAAATAATAATATTTTTTAGGTATGTTAGGGCACTATAAAAGAGATATTCATACAGTATCTTTATTGAAAATCAATTATTTTATTCTCATTTTATATCTTGTAAGCTTATAAATTTGAAATATATACCAGATTTTATGTTACAATTTTATTATGTTACATTAATACAACTAAAGAAATAGCATCCAATTTCACCTAGTAGTTTTTGATGTGCATTCAGAGACAGAAAAAAATTCAAAAAAAAAAATTGTTTTATTTCTGTTGTAAAAAAGACTATATGTTTTTTTAATTATTTTATTTTTGTAACATACATACAAGTATATAATTGATTTTAATAGTTTGTGGCTTAAAATAATACCAGAAATACAATATAACGAAATTTCACTTCCAAAGTGTTTGAATTCTATTTTCTGTACCCAAAGGGTACAGCGGGCTGTATTTGATGATTCACAAAAAGTAGATTTTCACAGATTGTATATATTTCTATGGACTATTTGGTCTGAAATAAAATATTATTATTATTATTATATATGTGTTGTAGCTAAAACAATAAATATGTATATTAAACTAAATAAAATTCAAAAATGCTGAAGCCGCAAACATTGTTTTGCCATAAAAATAATTGATAATTGAAATTTAAAAACTGATCAAATCATAATGGATCAGTTATTGACCAGGTTTAAAAATTATTAAATGACTTATATGGCTAACAGAAAAATAGGAGTTTGTTATAGAAGAATGAAAATTTAGGGATGCATGTATTTTGTTATATCGCATCATAAAAAAATAAAAATATTTTGCTAAAAAAATATTTGGGGTGGATCGTCCTTATCACTTAAAGATATGAAAATAAATATTAAAGTCGGTCGAGCCGACACGACAATTTTATATAATATTAGTGTGCATTTAAAAAAACGAGAAAATGCTCATTCTATTCCCACTCCATTAGATTCTTTTAGTTTAAATGGATGTAGAGCATTCTTTCGCTGCTCTGTCTGCGTTCGCAAAGATTCTATGGAATATTCTAAGAATGCTAAATAGCTTGATATAAATGGCGCTAGAGCGCGTGAACAGTTACATAGATCATTCTGGCGTGTTCTAACTGGCAAGATGTTTCGGAGAAAATGGCAAATATTCTGAAATGTTCCTTGGTTTCTTTTTGAGTGTTTGAAATAATGAATGTAGCATTCGAATCTATAATATTTCTGTCAGAGTCCGACATAATGAACATAGATCACTGTCCTAAACATCTATGAGTGCTCTTATTTTAGTTCCAGTTCTATGTATGTGTGGTGTAAACGCGCTTTGAGTGCTAGAACGGGTTTTGTCTTAGAATGCTCTTTTTGTAGCTCTAGTTTTTTATTCTTTCATTTGAGGGGTTTTTATCTATATAGATATGTCAACCCCATTATATGTTATACATATTACCACAAACTATTTATATGACTTATAATGTTAGGTATAAAAGGTAATTGCTGGTGATTAATTTTTTATCCAATCGCAAAAACGTTTTGTGGGTTCGCTTTTGGGATTCGCCAGAATATTAAAAACCAGGCCCACGTCTAATTTATTCATATTTAGTTCCGTAAACAGGAATTTCCTTTGATTACTGTTCTTTCTACAATCCATCGGTAAGTGGTGTACATCTTCAATTAATTGCAAACTTCACAATAAGGTGAGGCAAACTTTTTTCGTCTAATAAGAAAATTTTGCTGATAAGTAGCTTCCACTTAGCTTGCAGCAATCAAATCAGAGCCCACAAGGGGGGACATTTTGAATCATTTTATAACACATTCATTAAAATGACTGAACATTTGTAATGCAACATTTGTACGCCGCGTTATGTGGCCGAACATGTTAGACTCATTGTATGTATGTATACTATGTTTGAACAAATAAAGAATGTCTTATGTCTTATGACTTTGGGTCTAGTTCGTTCCGTCTAAGTGCACCTTTGGATCTCCTTGGAATTGTGTTTGCAGTACTGCGCGCACCGCAGCAACCGTGCCCGCGGCCTCCGCGGCGCCGAGGAGCAGGAGCAGTGGGCGCGCGCAGAGGCGGGGCGCGCGGGCAGGGGCCGGCAGCCCGCCTCGCCCCAGCCCACGCACACGCACATACGCTTCGACGATTAGGGCGTCCAACTTCTTTACTACGACACAGCGCACCCCTCCATCCCTCCCTCCGTTCAAGCGTCCCAAACCAGATCAGATAGGGAAACTAGTCTTCTGACACCCTACCCTACTCGCTACACAAATCAGTTATGATTGCAGTGATTCCAATGCCCATGTTTCGCTAATCTACTCATATGTCACATATCTGTCACCTATTTTTTGTATAGCAGCGACGTTTTCAGGTGTCACGGATGTTTTAGATCGGCCTGTAGTAGGTACGGTCCTTGGAGAGACACGACCCCGTCAGAATTCCGCACACTAGAGTTATATTGTCGTTTACCTAGGTGCTTCAAAATTATACATAGAAACGAGTCTCTTGAGACATTCATGTTGAAATAACTCTCGGAGAAACTTGTGATATAATTGATGGCAAATCACTAACGATATTAAAGGAGAGCACGATTGTTATCATATTTATATAAAAAAACTAAGTGCATTTTTAACAAAATTTTCCAATAAATAAAGTGTGAACGGCACGCCTGACATAGGTCGTTGACCCCCCCGATAGTATGTCCATGCAATTCATTATAAATTACTCAACTCTCAATTATATTTACTTAGTAGTAAATCAATATTAATTTTATATCGTAGAATTGAGAAATACTAAACAAATCTTGAATCTAGATATAACAGTGACTATAACTCAAAAATATCAGTTAATACTGCGTACCAAAACACCATCGATATGTAAAAAATAATAAATCCGTCTCTATTGTAAACACATATAGTCTAACGACTTAAAAAAAATACAATAAAACAATAGATATTATTAGTGAATCAAAATAACTACAAATATCTATTTTAAATACCCGTTTAACTTATTTTTTTGGTAAATTATATTTTATTCGTACTCAAATCATATATTCCATAATTTAACCTTTTACGCCATCTTTTGGTACAATTTTGAAAACATTTAAATTGACACGTATATATTAGCATAGTATTTAAAATATTTACATAGTGTTTTCAACAGATGGCATTAAGTAGAAAATAATAAATGTATCTCTTTCTTCCTTGCATTTCTACTTAACGTAGAAATACTAAGAAACATGAAATACGTAACAAAAACGGACCTATTAATTTTATAAGAAGTTGCTGGTCCTCTACCTGTGACGTCACCACTAGTATGCTACTAAAATCACTGCTGTTACAATAACAAAGTATATTCGGATATTTTCCTATAAATAAATACTGTTGATACTCAGCGCGATGACTGATCAGCTTTGCGCGCCGCGGGTCATCGACCGCCCGAATAAATTGTAATTGTACGTATTTCCCCCCGCCACTCCGTCTGCTAGGATGAACATGAATTACGTAATTAATTGTTTGACTTCAGATTTTGTTTACTCAGCGCTATATCAATATTTATTTTAATAATATTTTTTTCTTCGAGTATTGGGAGTGACTCACCATTCACTCTGTGTGTATACATGGTGACTGGCGAGTCATCATCAAAACTCGAGGACGTTATATGTCGGAACATATATAAACAATTAAAAATAATTATTAATTTACTACTGCGTTAAGATAATCGAAAAATAGATAAAAATGCCGCAACATAAGTTCATCCTAGCGGACACGCCGCGGTCGGGAGTGAGACGCAAGGGGGGGAGCGCTCGGGAGTCGACAAGCGTAAGCTCAGCGCCATGTCACCACACTTCATTGATTTATTGGAAAGTTTGGTCGAAAACAATTATATTTTCATTGCATAAATATGGTGACAATCGAGTATCGAGTGCTCTTCTTTAGTATCGTTGGTGACTCAGCAATTAACATGAATATATATTTCTTCTGTGGGCGTGTATGTCACTGAACTACTAAACGGCTGGACCGATTTGAATGAAAAAATAAACAAAGTCCACCGGGAAACTTATAAATAAGTGCCTAGATGTCTCAAATCTCACATGTATGGAGATTTGAGACTTCTAGGCACTTATGTCAAGGATGGGTGAGCTACATGTTCACACAATCAAATCAAATAAGGCATGTTCAATGCTACTATTATAACCGTTTCATATCAGGTTCATTGACTTGAAAAGCTAGTGTAATTCTAGTGCAGATGTGAGCATAATTAAATATGTGTATAGAATACACAAAATGTTGTACAGCAAATATATAAAATTTTCAACTTATTAAGTAAACACAATGTTTTTATAGATTTTTTTCACATTTTAAACAAATTAATTTTGAAAAAACATTCAGTTGCACAACTTTAGTTAATTAAAGGGGGATTTTTATCAATTATCTTGCATTCTATGTCCTTATTGTTTGGTTTAGTTTTATTAATAAAAAAAGTATGGATATAAATTTTATTCTTATTAACATGTCAATGTTTACTTTGTTCGTGTATATAATAGTGATCTTTAGGAAAAATAAACTTTATATTGAAAAAAAACCGTTAAGTTTAATTAAAAACAAATGTGTTAAAACCTCTATCCTTCATCAGTGGCAATACTTGTGGCCTCTGATATTTAATCTATTCGCGCGACAATATCGATATATGTATATGCACCAAAAACCGACTTCAACCGCCTTAAATGTACTCTCGAAACATATCTTCTCCGTTATTTTGATTTAAAAAACAGACTACTAATTTTTATAAAAATCCTGTAAGACGACTGTGTAAGTGTAGGGCACACTTATCCGTAAAAAAAATATTTTTTCAAATAAGTTCATAAGTTGCAGAGATATGTGTGAATATTCCTAAATTTTGTTATTTTATTTAAAAACCAACCAATGAACTGATTTTTTTTCAATATTTTATGGGACCATCTACAAAGAATGCTCTATCATATAAAAAAAGAATTTTTGAAATGACGGAAAAAGGCCCAGGAATACATTAAAACCGAAACGATTTTCCTGAAAATTTTATGGGAATGGTCCCAGAAGAATATCCTGAAAAATAAAAAAAAATTAAATTGATTCATTAATGGCAGATATATGCGCGAACCTACATGAAAACGAATATATAAACTTTTGAAACGAGATTCCTTATTTTTTTAATCGGTTAACAAAATAAATAATTAAACGTAAATATGTTGATTCAGTCATTTAAAGACATAATTTAAACATAACTAAGGAACTGCAATTTAGTAGTTAGGAATCCTTATTTCGAAGTGAATCAATATTTTAGAGATATACTATTTATGAACACTGAAACAAAACTATAGTCTAATAAAGGGAAACGGATTTGTTTTTTTAACACGCATATCTAAAACTATCATACACATTTAAATTTTTCTATGAATTTTATGCCTTGTTTTGGATTTGTTTCACACAGCAGAGGCATAAATTAAAAGCTAAAAAAAAACAACGTTTATAAAATAGCATTTATTTTACAAGGTAAATGTAACATCGAAGTCAGTCTTAAAAATACGCACAATTACAACTTATTAGTTTGCAGGAGGCACTGGCACAGTATAAATGGAAGTTATAAGTAAACCTTATATATCAAAAGTAACAAACATCGTATATATAGTTGCTGATAGACCTGTATACGTTAACCTGCTCCATTTTTTCCTTACATTATCATATCCGATATTATCTAAAGCTATACGTAGTAGTTGCAATTATTAAGTACCAAGTAACAAAGTAGTCTTATCATACTAATTTCAAGTACAAGGGAGTAGTTCCGTGGAACATTAATACCATAAAAATTAATTGTGTACAAACGAGCACCGAAGATTGTCGAATTAATATTGCATGTCTCATCAATTAAAATTAACATAATTATAAAAAAAAATCTGTCGGCAAAGAAATATATCACAACAATAAATCATGATAGATTATCAGTATTACGTATGTACATAAGAGGTAGATTGACTTAAATGACTATTACGATGCTTCCATATGCCGGTGTACTGTGACAGGAGCAATAATACTGTTCTTGCCACACGGGACGACTGTTGTGAAGTCTGACTTTAACCTAGGTTTAATCTTAGCAGGAAGAGGACAACTTACATCGGATTTTGTATCGTCCGACAAAATAATCGGGTCGTTCACAGAGAAACCCGTGGCCTCGGAGTCTTCGTGAGGGGTCATGGTGGAATAGCCTTGATCTGAACCGCCAGCGGTGTGAGGCCGTCGATAGCCAGTGACTACACGATAAGGCGATATGGGGGCTTCTATTTCCATGGCAGGCAAGAGCTTGTCCTGACCAGACTGGTCGTGCATGTCATCAGACGGTAAATGGCTCATTTGCACATCGGCGTCATGCCATGTTTCAGCAGGCCCGTCTACGTACAAATTGTGACAACTCGCAGAAGTCACGTTTTGTCTATAACAATATATCGCAACTGCTATAACTAAACTAACTGTTATAATACAACCGGCTATAGGCCCTATGGCAGAGTAGCTACCTAATGCTTCTCTGTTAGCATGCCCATATGTGCTTTCACCGTACGGTGTCACCGCACCTAAAACTCCGTTAAAACAAGTGGACTGCGAAGTGCAGAATGGCGAAGACAGCGGCGTCCTACCGTCTGCGTCAACCTGACACCATTCACATCCTAGAACACCCAAACAAGACGAGTGCGTTAGATAAGTTTCGCACTGGAAGTCGAAACAGGACTTGAGATTTTCCGCGAAATTGTGGAAATAGTGCGATTTGTGATTATTGTTCTCAGGTATCAAACCACATAGTGGTACATTCTGATTGACTCTCGACACATTGGCGTCAGGGCATTCGTACACCTCGGAACTGCATTCACAGGGACATTCACATTCAGTTTGTTCCATGCGGTTACAGTTCAAACACAAACGGTCCACCATACTACAGGGGCAGAATGCGCCCACATTGCAAGATGCATTAACTAGGCCAATAAAAGCATTTGTGCCTGGAATCGCAGCTATATAATAATGAATACAATGATCACCAGACACAACATTAGAGAGCACATGTGGCAAGGATGTATTAAATTCATAAAAGCGCTGTATGGTTTTGTCAAAAAAGTTATTGCATAGTCTCTTGGTGACAAATCCTTTGTGGTTTAACATATCAATAGCTATCATTGATTCTTTATGAGTTATATGCTGCTGTTCAATTGGACCAGAGCTATTGGGATCCATTAATCCAGGATGAGAAACTAAATAACCACGGTTGTTCATTATCAAACATTTAACATAAGACATGGCACATAAAGGTAAACTATCTATAAGAAGTTTGTATAAAAATCCCATGGTGACATCCATGGAAACAACCATTGTTGGATAAACTAAGCTTTTTATAGCATAAGATATTGACACAACATACCCTGCACCACCTACATCTAAGTTTGGCGGTGTTAAAATTATCTTTCCTGGGTTTTCCATGGCATATGTGTACCAAGGCCTTCTGACTGGTTCATAGTCATATTCCAAGACAGTCCCTGGATACATAACTAAAACTCCACTTTCCGTAACAGCATATCTTCTGACAACATATCTTGAATATGGCCCATGCAAATGTTGTGTTTTGAAGAAAGACAAAATTGAGTTCAGGAAGCCGACATCTTGCTGAATTTCATTTTTTAATCCAGGGTTTGATAGTAATCCATTAGCAACACTTCTTAAATAAGCTAAATAGTTTTGCATATATGTAACTGCTTCCTTCCCATCACCCATATCATAGAGGTAAGTGAATGGGGATTGAAAACTTGATGGACTGAGATAAACAGTTCCTTGATCAATAGTAGCTATCTGTTTAAAGTGACGGCACATTGTACCAGATTTAGGAGGAAACAAATCAAGTCTATGGAATAATATCTCCTTACTTGCAGCACTCTTAGTGAAAAATATGTTTGACTTATTAAGTGTATTATTATTTGTTGATTCAGAAACTACAGAAACAATGTACATCTGTTGTACCCGTTTCCAAGAGTATGTTATTAATTTTGTGCTGTTGTGATCTTGAATTGTGATATTACCTGTTGAATTTAATAGCATGTCTCTTGTAACATTGTATATTAAATCATAAGGTTCAATTGCTTCCAAGTTAGTGAACTTAATTTTGTCAGAGACTGCTTCAGGTCTGGGAAAGTATGTGTGCATAAGGACTTTACCAGATAAATCCATTATAAATGCTCTTTTCCACTGGTTAATACCTTTAAAATAAATTATATCTTCAGCAAGGTCTGACCAGTATAAATCCAGGCCAAGTATACCATTTGTTATAGGATGTACTAAAGACATCATAAAATCTCTCTCGGTAGCCTCCCATACAGGTCCTTCCATTTTTATTTTGTCCTCATACTTATTAGGTAATAGAGAAAGAAATGCAGATGCCATTTGCCCTATTACACCACTATCATTTATATGCAGTCTCATCACTGTATGATTTTTTGAGTGATTGTGATGTTTGTCAATATGGAGAATTTCCAATGTCCCATTTTTATCAAGTTCATTTCCATCTATTAATCCAATAGTAAATTTTATGTTTATGTCTTCATGCTTTTCATTTGGAAATATTTTGAGCCAAGTATCATTTTTCAAAATCTTGGAATCTGTCAATAATATAAATAATTTATTCTTCGGCAGTTTCTTCTCAAGCAATAATTTTTTTATTTCCAAATTTATAGCTTGTGGTGATATGTTTGAATGTGCAATATCAATTGTTGTAAGATATTCTCTCATTAATAATTTGTTACTTTCTGTAGCATTTCCCAAATTAGACATACCATAGCTGCAAGTATCTTCAAATTTAAAAAAATCAGTTGAGTTTGTTATTTTTAGAGCAAACATATCTGTATTCTGGAGAGCATATGCAGTTTCCTTTGTTAAGGCTAGGGCATGTAGAAGTGATTCTACAGATATAGTGTTGTCAATTATAAAAACAATCAATTTAGGATTGGGATGAACTATCTTATGGTACAGATATCTCAAGTTAGAATGTGGAACTGTGGCACAATCTTTGTCAGTTGCATAATCCATATGCGAAAGGAAATATTGTCTCTTTATTTTCAAATCTTTGAACCTGTCTAACATCTTGGATTTAGATGCTATATAGGGCATGTTATCATAAATATTTGTATTTTTTATAAAAACTGACTTACGAATAGAGTTAAATGGGCAAGGATGAGTGAAGGACGGAGTACTACTCTGATTCATGTCGTTCTTCATTTCCACTAAAATATTTGTTGCTGCAGAAAGCTTGTAATTTAATTTATCAGCTATACTATCCAACATGTTATTGTCTGTGTATTGATAACGACTCACTTTATAGGCATTCCGAAGCTCAAAATGGTTTGTATATTCACTACCGAGTTCCTGTTTCACGATTTCTAGGAATTTGCTAGACAACGTATCTGACAATTTTCGCACGGTAGACTTGTAATCATTCCGGCTACTACTTCTAGTCGAATTTTCATCATGAGCAATTACAAATGGTAAATTGAAAGTACCGAGTATAAAAAAAAATTGAGTTAGAGGCTTCATCATGTTCACATTATTTTGTTATTCACCGCAAATTTCTTTATATGTTCCTTTCTTCCCTTAGCATCTTTTAAATATGTCATGATTCACATAAAAAGTCAAACATTATTATTACAATAACGTTTTCTAGAACTACAACATGAGGAACAGCAAGAGTTTATTAATTTTTGCTTGTGTCAGTCAGGATACAGTAAATAATGAATCTGGAAATGAATACAGATAAACAAATTCGAGTCTCAAAATTTTATTCTGAAATACGCTGCAGCTAAAATGCTATAAATTGTCAATGCTGCGAAATTAAGTAGCTTTAGTTTTCCTCAATGTTAGCCCCATCTTTTCATGTAAACTGGAATTTAAACGAGTTTTATTACTATTTCAATTACTAATGTTGTATCGAACACCAAAAATCGATATAAGCGACTGCACTTGCTTGTAGCTGCTATACCTCAGAAATTGCATTGCCTAGCTGCTGAATAATAAATAACATTTTTTTATAGAGTATTTAAGTAATTTATTTATAGTAATGACTTCCTGGGCTGTAATATGTCGTGAAAAAACCTCAAGAAATACTAATTTAAAAAATAATGGTATTACATTTCATCGGTAAGCAAAATTATTTAAAATCGTCTAGTCCACCGGAGCCCAATTTACAACGGTTACTTCGTTGAATAGTCTTTCTAAGTTTTTAAATATTTGTATATTTCGCATTGCTTTATCTCGCAAAAGTACTAACGTACTGTAAATGTATCTGGGTCCATGTGATGTTTAACCAGTATATATCGATATTTCGTTACTTTGAGAGAACAGAATTGGTTTTATTAAAGTGGTAATTTATTTGTATTATATAATTATAATATATAAAAATATATAATTATAATTTTATTAACTAAATTATGTATTTTTCATGTGAAGTCTTTAATGGTGCTATGTTAAGTAGTAGTGGACCGTATCGTAAATAATCCATAAAAAAGAAAATATAAATATCTCTTACAAATACCTTTAATAATAGGCTTCTTATTCCACCTCATTTCACTGAGTTCGTGAGAAACTCCTTCTTGATAAAAGCTGCTCTCCTGTGTAATTCCTTACCCGATGACATAAGAAAGGCGACAACCAAGTATTCCTTTAAACGACTGTTACGAGAGCATTTTTGAAAGGGTCAAATATTGATTAATCGTTTTTTTTTAAATACCGCTGACATGTAACCCATGTATATATGTGTGTGCATATATGTGTAATAGTGTATTTATGTTTATTTATTAATATATGTATCTATTTTTGTGTTTATCTATTTATTAAATATATTTTATATATGTATGCTATTTTTTTATTATACAATATGTAGTTATGTACAATATGTATGATTATGTATCTATAACTATACATTTTACATTTAAAGTTAAAATGTTTTTTTTTTGTTGTTCAAACCTTTTTTAATTTCTTTTTTCAATCCTACTTAGCAAATTTCACCACACCATAGGTCGGCTGGTAGAGAATGCCTTAAGGCATTAAGTCCACCTTTTGTGCCCTAATTATAAGGATTTATAATAAAGTTT
>JAOCPS010000031.1:631793-643579 GCA_025505425.1 Graphium colonna | reverse complement strand
GGTAAGAGAACGAGACGCCATTATTGAGTTGTTGCTTGATAAAACAAGGATAAAGGATCCTGTTCATCTATATAAATGTAACTAGGTATTAATGTTTAGTCTGCTACTCTTTATACGTCTGTGGTCAGAATATTAGGAAAATAATTTGTTACTTGAGGTTTTCGAAAATTTATGAATAAAGAATTAAAAAATGTAATGTTGCTGAAAAAAAATTATTCATTGATTGAGATTTATTGTTTATTTAATAACAGTTAAGTATTTATTTTTAATGTATTATCTATTTTTAAATATTTAATAATTTATTTTAAAAATAAGATATGACAAGGGTTTTTAAATTGGGGCTTTAGGGAGATAAATTTTCGAGAGTTGGCAACACTTAGTTACTAAGTGTCATGTATAGTAGCTCTATTCTATAATTCATGCTCATTTTCTTGTAAAGTATTAAAATAAAACAATAAGGCCTTATTTTTTGCGCAGTGCAGGTTATAAAAAACAGAAACGAATTATAATATATATATATTTTATGAAAAGTACTAATTAACTATTTAAAGTATATACTATTGAAAAATTATCGTTTCTGCCAAAGACATGCTAAATACCGCAAATGCTAAATGTGTACGTATTGGAGGACCACAAAAATATTGAATCATAGCAGTTTGTTCTCGTTACTTGTAATTTTTGGGCTTCTTTTAAAGGTTAATCAACGAGGTGAACAATGGACGATTCCAACAAATTTCAACAAATGCAAGATGAGATGTCCAGGTAAGAAAATTTTATGCAAAATAATTCTAATATTTTATGGTACGTAATGGATTAATTAAAGATACATCAACAACAAATAAACATACATATTAACGATTTGTCAGATTTTTATGCACTTTTGCATTATACACTTTCACATATTAACTGTTATCACTTAGTTTATTAATTCTTTTTTTGTATTTTTTCTAAAATCAATACTGTGAATTTCCTTTCAGATTTGAGGCCGAAATATCTGGATCCGAGTTAGTAGCTGGACCACGAGCCATTATAAGTTCAAGTACCTTTGGTGCAGCTCAGCAGCGGTTAGACCGTGTGCCTCCACCACCACCACCTCCGTCTTTATTGCCGCCGCCTTTTGACCCAAATGTAATGGGGGCTCGGTTAATGTACCCGGGAGTACCACCACCCCCTCCACCATCGTCTTTGATGGTCCCTGCATCGGTATGTATAAGTTTATTATATTTGTAGGATTATATGTTGTTAATGTATAATAATGTGGTAACTTTTTAAAATATCTGAACCTAACATTTATACTCACAAATAATTTTAATCAATAGATAGTTTATTTATGAGACATGTGTAATCTAAAATTTGGCGGAAATTATTTGTTTGTAAGGAAAAAATGTATAATCTTTGTAATTTGTATGAAGTGCGGACATTGATGAAGACATGATCCCGTTATATTAACTTGTAAATACTTTTAACTTATTCAATAATATATGTGTAAAGGGAAACGGAATGAAAAAATATGTTTTCGTGTACATACCATAGAATTCGTCATTGCTTTTCAATAAGTTGCTGTATATTCAGTATATTTTTGTCATAAATACATTACAACCTTTTTGCATTATGCTGCACAAATACAAATTTTTCATTATTAAAAATTAAAACTACCTTTTTAACTATCTATTAGAAATAACTTGTTATTCACCATTTTTTTGCATTTTCATTTCTACTTTTCCCCAATAATTTGGATTATGAATGTCTTATAAATAAAAATGCTCTATAGATTAAAATTATTTGCGAGTAGATATTTGATAAGTTTACCTGCATTAAACTCTTACAAATTTCAACCAATTTGAAATATTTACTATATATAATATTTACAGACATCAAAATCGATGGCTCTGCATACAAATTATAAATTTTATATTTTTTCCTCAAACATTGAATGTTTTATAGAAATTTCTCTTTACATGTATATAAATAATTACCCTTTATCAATTAAATATATAAACACGCAAAAATTAGCAATTATTTTTATATTTAACTTGGCCATTAAGTAACTTAATCTTTGCTTCCTATACCATATTAACCATATAATAATAGATCAGATGAACCATATGCTTGTTTGCTCCTTCTCCTAAAAAAAAGGTTTATAAAGTCTAGTGATATGCATATAAATTATAAGCTGTTATTTTTTCTCACAATTTTTTCAATAAATATCCTCCATTAAATAAAATGTTCCAAATTGCAATAGCATATGCAATTTCACTGACCAAATGATGCAAAGTAGTGAAGAAACATTCAATCAATATATATGCCAATTTACATGTAAACAACATAAAGGGTTATAGACCAGAAAGATACCAAAAAAGAAATTAAACATTTGTAATCCTCAGTTATTTGTAACAATAAATAGGACATTGAGAATAGTGAAGGGAAGGTCTTATCATATTGCCATTATACCTAGGCATTTTTATGGAATGTATTTTTATATCACACAACAAAATAAAATGCACTTTGTAATAACATTATTAGGCCGCTATTGACTGTCTAGTTCTGTGGGAACTGCAGATTGTAAACAGAACTGTGTATCAGGAACTCTTTGTTCATTTGTCAGAAAAGCAAGATCCATGATTTATATAGGCATGTAAAAATTAAGTGATGATAATATATGTCGGATCCCTTGCTGGATATGTGGATAATCTTCCATGTTTAGCAGTGAAAGTTAGTCATAGATGGGAAGACATGACTAAAATTTTATTTGGAGTGCTTTCTTCATTTTCTTGATACTATATCTATATATGAAACTTAAAAAAATCAGAGGCAGCATAAGTCCATTGTTGTCCACTGCATAGTTAAACAATAATTTTAAAGAAAAGTGATGAAAGGTTCTCAATTTGAATGTTTATATGTTTTATTTTATTAACTGATTTTAAAAAATCTTTAATTTCTTATAATTATTCATAAAATTGGTTCAGTACTTTTTCTTTTAAATGATAATAATAAAATTGATGTATTTTAGCACATATCTCAGTCATTTATAAACCATTTTCAGATAGAACATTCTTCTTAGATAGTCCCATAAAATTTTAAGACCAAAACCGAAAGTTAGGAATGTTTGTCCATATCTCCTCAACTTATGAACTGATTTGAAAAAATGTTTTATTTGATAGGGTATACTTCAACCTTGGTCCTACATTTTTTTTTACATAATTGGATTAGTAGTATATTTTTACAATCAAAATAACAGAGAAGTTATGTTTCGAGGTACACTTTTAAGGCATTTGAAATCAGCTTTTGCAATTTTCTGTGAAAATAAAATTGTCCCATTTTTTGGACATTAGTATACCCAAACCAACAGAGACTACCTATAAGAATTCTTTATTCATACTCAATTAATTTTACATGCATTGTGTTAAAAACTTCAATTACAAGCTTTTTTAATAAATTGACATGTCTATGTCTGCACATAAAATTTATTATGTATAGTTATTAAAATTTACTGAAATATTTCACTATTATTGTGATCATGAAGCGATATTGGTACAATAAATAATCATTAATATAACCATTACAGGTACAAAGACTAAGGCCTCCTGGTCCGCCTGATCCTTTCCCTGGTCCAATGCAGTTCCTCCGTCCAGGGATGCCAGGACCACAGCTCATACCTCCGCCACCTCCCAAACCTCAGCCTGTTGTTCTGTCTGCAGCCCCAAAGTTATACAAGCAAGCCAAAGAGGATGAAGAGAAAAAGGATAAAGAGGGGAAGAAAAGGGTAAGTTAACATTCAGTCTTTAAGTGGAATGAATTGTCGCCTACGGTATTTTTGGACTGATATGAATTGGAGCCTTCAAGAAAAAAATATCTTTATCTCTTAGGCTGGTAACACTCTTGTAACTCCTCTGGTGAGCTGCTCACTTGTTTGTCTCCTTCTGGTCATAAAAAAGGTATTTATTTTTAAAATTAGGGGCTAAATTTACTGTACTTTTGGTAATCATTGTTGTATTAATTGGAAATGTTCAGGATGTGTCTAGGTTTAATTTTCAACTGACTTCAGAATAGGAGATTCTCATTTCTACTGTATATTTTTTTTTTTAGTATGTGCCCCGATTTCTCTATAAGGTATGAACTCATTTTCAAAATTTTTATATGATAGGATATGATTGATTTTATTTTCATAAATGAAACCCAATATTCTATTTTTGATTTAAACTTACTTCTTTATCCTTCTTCATTTTATACCTAAATTACTTGGGGTTGGCTTCAAATCCAACCAAATATTACCCAAATTACCGCTTTTGCAGAAAGCAACTAGTATCTGATCTCCGGAACCCAAAGGGATAAGCTGTAAGTGATCTGAGAATGAATTAGTAGTCAGGATATTTGAAGACACTGACATCCTTTAACGTCTGTCAAAGACGTCCAAGACAAGCAAGACCAACTTTTAAATGCCCATCAGAGGCGTTGATCATCTTTCTTTTCAGGCAATCAGACCCCAATGCCATAACCCAACCTTCTTGTTCAACAGCACAAAATAGTTGTTACGCTGGCGAGATTCGAACTCACGATTGCCGGTTTGTAAAGCAAGTGCCCATTCCACTAAGCTATGGAGGCAGTTTTAATTTGAAATAATTGATAAAATATTATCATGAATGTTCAGTTTACAGGCTTTTGAAGCCAGTTTTGCAATTCTTGTGAAAATAATTATTTTATCACGATTATAGTCTATATTATACTATTTATATTAAGCTGCATTTTTATTATGTGACATGTCAATTTTAGTTCACTCATCAGTTTTCCACATATCCAACTATTTATTTGTGAAGACGTTTTGTTCCTATTATCTGTTTTATTTGTTAATTGCTTGGTTTCCTTAAAGAAAATGAATAAAACTGATAAATGAAAACATTAAAAAAAAATGAGGAATATATATTGGTTATTACTCATAATAACCAAAATGTACTTAAATTAATTGATTGCCGTGAAATAATGTAATATCTCTCACTTAATGGCATCATATGGGTTCCTTATGTCTAATATGCTAAACATTACCATTTCAAGTAAAATGTGCCACAATATAAAAATACAATGTTTGTTTAGTTACGCATGCACCTTAATATGTTGAGTGGCATTTCTTAGAGTGCTTTTAGTATTCAACATGTTTTAGTATTCAGTCTATGCTATATTAAAATCTTATATACATACAAAGCTGCCTGCAACAGCAAATTGTAAATCCAAATTAAGTGTATATACAATACATTCTAGAAGCGCGAACGCGAGCCTTCGCCCCCACCCGAACCTATAGTGGAGCCCGAGCCCCTGCCCCCGCCTCCACCGGCTCCCCCCATTATAACCAGTGCGGACGGAGTTCCTAAGGTCAAGAAGGAGAAGAAACATCGAAAGGTATGTCGGTATTCATCTTGCCTCTACTAATATATAGAAGTTCTCATTTAAGTATTTTATGAATTGATAGTATGGACTATTCTGTATATACTCGTAAATATGTAGTTAAACAAAAGTAGTTATTATTTCTAAGACAACTTAATTTTAACCACTTTATAGATTTTATCATGGTTTAGTTTTAAATTTTATTACCCGACATTTCAAACCCTTTACAGCATTCATGGTCACGGGAAGGACTTGACGTCCTGTTGTCACTTGTACCATCAGCTTGAATTTTAATTTTAGTCTGATCATTATAAGTAGTTACTGCATTAACTACTTATAATGTCTTAGGTGTTGCAGTGTTGTGCTTATTACTTGACATGATTTCATTGAAAAAAGGATCTCAAGCAGTTGGTTGCACCCGACTACTCTATTGAACTCTCTTCATTTACCTCTTCCAGACATTATTTAAATTCCAATTAGTGTCATTGTTAAGCTGTTTGTCTGTTTTGTGCATACACAATTTCTCTTTGGGATATATATTTTTATCACAGAAACCTTTTTAAATTGATGTAATATTAATACAATGAAAAATTAAAACTAAATAAAAGTTATTGGGTCCTATTTGGATGCAGTATGATAAAATATGTTACTTGAAGAATGGAAGGTAGATTCAATCCCAATGCATAATATTTTATTATATTTCATTTTTTAAACTAAATTTCTTTATGTGAATCATGGATGTACAAAAAACCCAAAATTGACAATAAGTGTCTTATATACACACTACAATGTGAAAATAGTGCACTTGCAAACATAAAGAAAGAATTTTTCAATGTTAGATATTTGTTCTTTGCAAAAACAACTTTATATCCTGCATGTAAAATTAAATTTCCTAAACTAAAATGTAATATCATAACTCTGACATTCAAGTAAAATAGGAGTTCGTTTAATAGAGTCTGTGTAAAATCATTAATCTGGAGATGCAATTTTGTTTTACTCTATGCAGTTGTGTGGGTTAAGATATAAATATATAAATAAGGCCCTCCTGACTGAATTTCAGCAATGATGGCCAATCATTCACCAGCCAACTGTGCAGGAAATATTACAGTGCACATATATAGGTGCACTCTCTGTTTCGTTACTCTCATTGCCCGATGGGACGGATATCCCACACGACCGGAGAGAGATCAGGCGAAGGACCAACTTTTTACATGCCCATCCGACGCATGGATAATCTTTCTTTTCAAGCAATTGGGTGATCAGCCCGCCTAGCCCTAACCCAACCAAGAAACAACAAATCAAAGTTATTGCTTTCCCCTGGGAACATACCACTAAGTTACGGAAGCTGTATAGAAACGTAACATTTATGTGAATAATTGTCTGTAATTGACTACCATGGTGAATTAAAATTTCAGGTCATCAGGACTGCTGGGGGTCAGGTGTGGGAAGATGTGACCCTGTTGGATTGGCCCGATGACGACTTCCGAATGTTCTGCGGAGACCTTGGCAATGACGTCACCGATGAACTTCTCGTAAGTTTTGTTTGAAACTAGCTATAGCCCCCGAATTTGCTAAGTTAAATATTAGGTTTGAACGAAAATTTATATTGTTTAAATTAGTGACGGAGTTCTTGAAATTAGTGAATATAAAACAAATGTAAATAAAAAAAACCTGTGTGGTGTCGTGGGACACCAGATAGGAATGAAGTTCTTTATTTTAAAAATATAAATTTCAAGTTCTATTCGACATTAAAGAAAATAATTATTAGGGTTTTCAATTTTTATTATAATTTACAAAAAAATAAAGTTTGCACAATCATGGACTTAATGCTTATAGCATTTTCATTGAATTATTACTTACATTAATAAGATATAATAATATTAGCAACTGCAATAATAAATAAATATATGTTTTTTATTATAACAAAAAAATATAAATAAATAAAAAAACCATGTGGTGGACACCAGATAGTAATGAAGTTCCTTATTACAAAAATATTAATTTTAAATTCTATAAAGAAAATAGATATTCATATACATTTTTGTTTTTTTTTGTATCAATAAAAATAAAAAAAAACTGCTTTACAAAATTATCTTGATACCTGTATTTTGTTAACAATGATTAATAAAAAAAATATAATTATAATATACAAATTTATATCTATTGACATGATTAAAATATAATATTAATAGCAAACTGCAATTATAAATTAATAAAAATATAAAAAGAGAATAATAAATAAATACACAGTCATCTTCCGTATACTGCACATTACACTGTATAGCCATCATGCATAGACTATAGATACGATAAATTCATGATTTATTGCTTTTTCATGAGGTAATTTAAGTTTTTGCTCCAACTGTTTACTTGTCACTCACTAATTTCATAACGTTTTTTGTAGTCCATTAATGTGATCATAGGTATGCTCCATAGACTGGTGTTTGGTGTGTTTTTTATAGAAAGGAAGACAAACGAACAGACGAAATTAGATGACATACATTTATTGGACAAGATGAGGTTAGGATTAAGTGTGGAGGGGAAAGAGTGAGAAAAGGAAAGGGTAGAAATTTCCATCTGGCAACCCAACTCATGTATACTTTATTTTATGCCGACTTTGTGAAGGATTGTGGTACTTCCATGGTTAAGTGTTGCCGAAAATGTGTACCAAATGCTGTGAAACGATTTTATGGTTCACCATATATAGAGGTACCACCTCAAAATGTTATAGTATTAGTAGAGCATAACATAGAGGTGGCAGAGCGTAACATCCTTACACAGTTTTTGCTGCACTTTTACGGCCACACTCGTCCGGGGAAGTACCACCGCCCTTTATAAAGTCAAATAAAAAATTAAAAATAAAGTATGCATGACTTTTGGGGACGCCGGAATGCCTTGTTTACCCTTTTTTTCCCAATCTTATCCCCTCCAAATCCTAAACCCTCCTATCCAACAAACCCATTGTATCCAATTTCCCAGATTGACAACGCACTCGCAACTCTACGGATTTTGCGTGTGTCCACGGGCGACGATCACTTACTATCAGGTGAACCGTCTGCTCGTTTATCTTCCTTTCCATGAAAAAAATACTAATTAAATTCTTTGTTGTATACAGACAAGGACATTTAGCAAATACAGTTCCTTCCAAAGAGCAAAGGTGGTAAGGGACAAGAGAACAAACAAAAGCAAAGGCTTTGGATTTGTCAGCTTTAAAGATCCGGGTGATTTCATCAAAGCCATGAAAGAAATGGATGGTGAGTTTGTATTTTCCTTTTAACATATTTTAAACTGTAATTTATAAAGCTTGCAATAAATTTTCATGTATTCCTAATTTATATTTCAAGATCTGTAAGGACATTTAAGGAAAAAATTGGGATGGAGAATCTTGTTGTTTTATGGAGATATAGATAATAAACTAGATATGGATAAAACAACTTAAAAGTTAATGTTCAAGACTTTGAAGTGAAATACAAAATTTATAAGTTTCTATTGTATTTCAAAAATGCTGTATGGTTTTTCTTAAATAAGCTAGTTTTTTTGGTTCTTGTATGACCGGTTTGCGCGATGAGTTGGTTTAGGCGGGTCCTTGTTTCGATCCCTACATTTATATGTATGGCTTAGTGTTTCGAATCTAGGTGATCGCATATATGAAATTTATGTTTGTAAAAATCTATTCAATATTAACCATAGAACTAATAGCAAGAGCATTATTTTTAAAATGAAAAAAAAATGTGTACAAGTGGTTTTTAGGAGACGCAGATTAAATAAAAGTTTGTTTTTCAAATTATTATAAATTAATTTTATCTGTTTCCAGGTCGATACGTCGGGAGCAGACCTATCAAACTTAGAAAGAGCACATGGAAAAATAGAGCTTTAGATGTAGTAAGAAGAAAGGAAAAAGAGAAAGCAGCTTTGCTCTCTTTACTTATGTCTGGAAATAAGAGCTGATGTAATTAAATGTAGATTGTGACACTTGTAAGAAGTTTATAATAATAATAATAATTTTCAGTTTTGTCTTTTACACCCACCTTTGTTATCATTAGTACAATTTTCGGATTAAATAAGTTGAATAAGTATAATTTTTATAGGAATTTACAAAATCGTCTATAAATGCCCTAAAAGTGGACTTTGTGAAATACTTTTAATAAAAAATAATTATAAAAATTTCAAAATCAGTTTATACATTACCGGCAAAGGGAACAACAAACAAAGATGTAGCCAATTGAATTAAGAACTTCCTTCCATTTAAATTATTAAGTTCTATGATTAGATTATTTCATTACAGGGATAATGTTTGATATAGTTTATGACTTGCACAAAATAAAAATGCGATATTTAATTACAATCATTTATTAACAATGATTCAAATTCTTTGGTTTGACGTTGTTGATCAATGTTTTACATGGTGAATATGACGGTTTTGTATTTAATAAAGTATTTTGTTGTTTATTATTTTATTTTAGGTAATAAGCAACCATTACAAGAGAGAAGAAAAAAAATTTTTTAATATTGAGTAAAGCTCTGTTTCAAATAAAAATTGTTTGAATTGTTGCAATAATACTATGAACAGGGTAATCATCACCAATGAACTCTACATCTAAATCTTAAACTATCTTATAATTTAATGTAGAAAACAACTAACATTATCAGTCGACCTATCAAATATATTTAAATATTATTTGTACGGTGAATTTTATGTGTCAAGATTTTTAATATTACAAAAAACAAAACTTAAATACGCTGGACTTGTTAAAAAAATTACGGAGACAATTCAAATGATTTATACCTATAGCGAAATAAAATTTAAGTTTGATGTTACGGTAATACAAAGAAAGTGGTATCAAAAATTCTTATGCATCAACATCAAACATAAATAGTAATTATTTCCATAATTTCTAAAGACATTACGCATAATAGGTTTTATATTTGAACAGGAAATTGTAAGAGATTTACTTTACCCAAATTACATATACACAATAGAGTTGATCCATTTTTCCTTTTATTAATTATTTCTAAAGATTTCCCGAGTTTTCTTTACGAAAAGATCTATTGTAGAAGTTAATATAATAAGTCTGGCCACCAAAAAAAAAATGTTTGAACATGATGCAACTTGGTACCATATGACATATGAAAATGGGTATAGTTCTTTAAAATAAATAAAATTCCATATTCATAATCCACGTCGGCAGGCATTAGAACTTAAACGCTTAAAAATTTACATGGAAAAAGAAACCTAACTATAGAGAAAACTTCAATCTTAAAACGAATTATTATCTGTAGAGTTAAAATCAGTATAGTCTGTGGAATCATTTCTTGGATTATCTGCATTATCTTGTCTGATTAGGGAACGCAGTCTTCCTATAGGTCTTGGTCGATTTCTTCGCGGAGGTGCAGTCGATGTAGCAGCTTCTTGGTAGAGTTTTTCTAAGCAACATCGCGGGTCGCCTTCTGCTAGACCGGATGTTGCAGGGCAAAATGGCGTCGAGAAGTCTTCGAGGCAATATGCGCCTGACGCCCTGGATATTGAGAGAAATAATCGTGTAAATCTATTAGCATTTAAACATGAACAGAAAAAAGGTCAATCTGGCCAGTAGCACTTGATAAGAACAATACACTTAAAATATTATAAATCTTATTCAATATTAGCCAAATATACGCCAATACCCTAATAGTTAAGGATACGGAGATGCGATTATGTGGCCGAAGGTTCGAATCCCGCCATTCGACTATTGTCATAAACCGTAACCTAGCACAAGCCTAGAGTATAGTTGGAATGGTTAAGAAGTTTTAGTAAAATTTTAAATAATTTGCTGTCTACCCGCAAATTATTTGAAATTTTACTAAAACTTTTTGCTGTGTTGGTTATCCGTCCCATCGGACTATGAGTCTGTGCGTATATGTAAGTCTTCTTATTCCTAGTCTTTTTCTCAAATTACTTTGGGGTCGGCTTCTAATCCACCCAAATATTACCTAAATTTCAGTTTTTACGCAAAGCGAGTGGCATCCGACCACCGTAACCCAAACGGATATACTGAATTTGTAGTATAGATTAGTTATTAGGATATTTGAAGGTACTGAGATCCTATAACGACTGCCAAAGATGTTCTTGACAACTGGGACCGATTTTTTCATCATCTTTTTAGGCAATCGGGTGCTCAGCCCGCAATGACTCAATCAAGAAACAACACCACAAAGTAGTTGTCTCCCCGCGGGGTTCGAACACAGAATCTGCGGTTTGTAAAGCAACTGCCCATAGCACTAGGCGACGGAGGCGGTTGTATTTGAGTGTGTGATCTGTAACAGTGTAAGGGGACAGAGCAGGGCACTGACGTCATGGGCGCCGGCTGCCCCAGCGGCACGGTATTTGAGTGTGTGATCTGTAACAGTGTAAGGGGACAGAGCAGGGCACT
>JAOCPS010000031.1:549177-563079 GCA_025505425.1 Graphium colonna | reverse complement strand
TAGATCTACGTGGCCCGTCCTAGGAAGTCAGAATGGAAAAACGTAAATCTACGGGGCCCGTCCGTTAAGTGTTAATGATAAAGTTTTAATATCTTTAAATAACTTTTTTTACCCTATCTGAGACTTGTCAAGTTTCTCTTCACAAAGGAAACTTTTTTGGTCACCTAAATTTTTTAATAATTAATGTGAGATAGGATTGTAGCAAATCTTTCAAAGCGACTTTTGTTTGAATTATATTATCTAGTATAATTTTAATAAGTTCTAGGTAACCTCTACTTAAAAATATTTTTAATTCCAAAAGTAGGCCATTATAAACAATTAAAATAAAGCCAAGCTATATTTTATATATTTAGTATTTTGATTTACATTTAAACCTTATGTTCTTATTGACAGGTTAAGGACCCATTGATAGTATCCCATTGGAACGCTTTGAACAGCCCAACACAGTCCTGTGTGAAAATATATATCATGGCATATGGGTAAGTGTGTTTTTTTATAATTCCTTTTTGTATATTAACAAAGTTATCTTAATAGTAAAAAGTAGGAAGGTATAAATGTTAATTAAAAAAAGCTCATATGGGGAAGCAAATACAAATTCCTGTTAATATTTTTGGAGTTTTTGCTTATTTATATTTACCATGATAAATATAAATGGAGGATATTAATAGATTTAGTACATTTATTTACCGTATTTCCCGTTTAGTATTTACTACTATTATACCACAACAATCTGCATATAGTTGTGCTCTATATGCAGATGGTTGTGGTATAATAGTAGTAAATTTGTCTATTTTTCTTAGACAAATTTAATAAATATTACGCTATGATATATGAATAACATTTTATAATTTAATTTGTACAGATACGACGCCGTCTGTCGCACCTCCTTAGTGGTGCATGTTGGAGAAAAAACTCTTAAATGCATTTGCCGTGATGGCAAAGTGCGTCATTTATCCTACGAGCTACAGGAATTAAGGGATCTCATATATTGTCAGGTCTGTATTTTAATGTTAAATTTTTTATTTAGATAATAAATCCAAACTGATTTGTTATTAATGAAACATAGTTTATCTCTTTGCCAAATATTAAGTTGAGAAAATACAATAATTTAATATATTTTGAATGTGAATGAAGTAAGAAAGTTAATGATGTCAAGTGTAATTGTTATAAGTAAACATTTGAAAGACTAAAGACCTTAGAAGAAATAGAATAGAGATGACGATAAAAGAGGGACATAAATGATAAGAAATACGAAATGACACCAATTTAGTAAATTAGTTAATATTATCCAGTGATACATCTATCACAATTAACATTACAAGTAAGAAAATTTATATTCCTCCAAATGATGAATAAACAATATATATTTACTTCCTTTGTTATTCACAAATTGAATCATGAATGATTTAATAGTAGACAATTTAACCATGTATGAATTATTTGTGAATAATTACATAAATTTTGAATTTAAAATCCAAAAATTTTAATAGCGGTTTCATAAATATATCTTACACTAGCTGGTCCGTACGGTTTCACCCGCCTAGTTTTTTCACGCTTTTGCAATATTTTTCATCAATGCTCCATTCCTGTTGGTCATAGCATGATATTATATCCCGCAGGGGAGCAATAACTTTGTGTCGTTGTTTCTTGGTCGAGTTAGGGCAATGTGGGCTGATCACCCAATTGCCTGAAAAGAAAGATGACCCATGAATCAGATGGGGGTGTAAAAAGTCGGTCCTGCGCCTGATTTCTCTCTGGTCCTGTCGGATATCGGGCTGTACGAGTTAAGGAACAGAGAGTGCTACTGTGTTTGCACGTACACTTATACATTATAATATATCCTTCGTAGTTGGCTGATCTTGGAGTAGACTTTATTTTATGCATTAGTATAGATAAATTGTTTATTTGTACAAACAGACCTACCAGCATCAGATGACAGCGGTACAAGCAGTGGGCCGTTGCATGGGGTGGCAACTCCTTGCTAGCAGTGCACATCTCGGTTCAGGGCCCGTGGAACCTTTGGGAAATGCATCATCCTGTCTCTTGGCCTCTCCTAATGGTACTAATTCTTGTGTCTTATGCATTGATATAAAAAGTAATCTGGATACAAAATAACGTCTTATAAAGGCCTATGGCGCATTATCTGATTATACATAGTTATTTGGAAATATAATTTTTTACACAAAACGGTCACCAACTTCGTCTTAGGAGTGAATGTCCATGAAAGAAATTTTCACTTTTTATTTTAAAAACAAACTTGGGCTGATTTTCATGAAAACAATATGGGATATGGGCCCACCATGTATAATCCTTTCAAATAAAAAAAGAATTTTCAAAACTGTTCATAACTTGCAGAGATAACCGGCAACACAAAAAACACAGTTGTATTGAGAGGCTCTTCCTATTTTGAATTTTGTTAAAATCTTCGAGATTTTTAAACTACATTGCTTATTTAAAACAACTTGTGGAAAATGTCAAAATGTCCTGCACATAAGATTGAATTTCCAAAACAAAAAATAATGCCCCTCATAACTTACAACTTATAAAATTAAGAACTGTTTACAAGATGGATCAAGGTTTCTTTTTGTATATAAATAATCTTAGGGTTAAAAGGGAAAATTTCTGCTTTATAGGACTATCTACAAAGAATGCATATAAAAATAATTTTATTTTGATTTAAAAAAAACTACTGAACGGATTTTCCTGAAAATTTTATGGGACAATTTTGGAATACCTTATAAGATGAAAAAAGAATTATTAAAATCGGTGCATAAATGACGGAGATATGAGCGAACGTACTTGAAAAAACATTAGAATTGAAGACCTTCCTCATTTTTTGAAATCCGTTAAAAAGTAACTTTACATACAACCTGCATATCTAAGAATAAAAATATTTCGAAGTGTGTAGTACGCTAATCCGCAATAGGGCCGCGTGTTTGACTATGCCCTATACACTCTGTGTAGGGACTTTTGCCTAGCCGTGGGAAGATTTAAAAATTGTATTTCACTAAGTTTATTGGACAGGACAGAAAGTCACGCATAATTCATTTTGACTCTGTGACGGATTTATTAACGGTTGATATTTTATTCAGACTTCCAAGATTATTTGTCAAAATCAAACCCAATGTTGAAGTATGACCTCTCTTCAATATAATATTAAATCTAAAAAATGTTTCAGGTGACAGAATGATTGCAATAAGATGTGAACCATCTGTTGGTATCCAAGTGTTCATAGCACAATCGCCGAGAAAGGACTTTTTCGCCAGTGAATTGGTGCAGGATAAAAAATGGGAAAATCTCGGTGGCGCATTCAAAGAAATCAAATTAGAAAAAATGGAAGGCAAAAACTTTTTAAATAAAATGGAATTACTAATGGCATGTTTGAGCAGCCCATCCTAACTTTAAGGTTGATTTAAGTGGGTTATTTAATAAAATAAAATATTCACGATAGAATCATATCTTTTATTATTATTATAAGTAGAAGTCTTAATTTGTAGGTGCTTAGGTAAAATGTTTATAATTATTCATTGAAGATTGTTCTTGCTTATCTATGTCTCTATGCCTGTGTGGACTCGAGATCAGAAATTCCAAGGAACTGAAAACAAAAAGTTAATTAGGAATAATTCAATTTAAAACATAATAAAATTAAAATTTATCATACAATTTGTTTTGTATTAGTCATGAGTTATCTCAATGAAATTATAGATTAAAAATTGCTGATAGCTTGGGTCGGCTATTAAATTCAAACATTTTGTATAATTTATGATGAGATTATTAATGTTAATTATTGAATACCTCTTGTAAGCATTGTAAATGTCTGCTTGCAAAAACAGTTTCCTTTTTTATAATTAATTGAATGTTTATTTATTTGTTATAGTAAAAGCTCCTTGAGGATTCTTTTAATTGTTTCATTATAAGTGAATAAGGCTTTACAAACCATAAATTTATTTGTGATATTACTTCATTATTAATTTTTTTTGAGGCCAGTAAATTTCATTCACAGGTTATAAAAAGAATTTACAAATTTTATTACAAAAAGAAATGAAAAAAAATCTAAATGAATTTATAACCACCTTCTAAGTTGGTTATAAATTCATTTAGATTTCATTCATTAACTAAACTTTCAAACCAATACCAAATTATTATTTTTTTCTAACAACTTTTCTTTCATAAGACCACAAATAAAGTTGAAATGATGAACCATGGCAAATGATTACCATATCAACCTTATAAAGGTAACCTTATTTTAATTAATTTAAAAAATATATTAATATTGCAATCATGCACACTTAATCTCTTAATAAACAAGATTATTTTAACAGGAAATTATAAAATACAACTTCCAACACATTTCAGATGTACATCCATGACATATTTTTTCCTTTATTTTGATTTTAAAAACAAACCAATAAACAATGTTATGGCACTATTCCGGAAGATGTCTTTTGGACAAAAAAGATTTTTTAAAATCCAGAAGTGGTGGAGTATCATATATAATACATATAAAATATAGAAATATCTAAACTGAGAACCTTTTTTTTTTTGAAGTTCGATAAAAATGCCATTGATTCTTACAAAGTTGGTGCTTTAATGGAAAGGATTTTTATTATTTCAAAAATATTTTTATGTACTTTGAATTTAAGCCACATGGCATAAGTTAATCCGCCCATTTACATGACAGGTCTCATGTGGGTAAGGAGCTCTTACTATACTTAATGAAATATCAATGAAACAGTAGTCATGCATAGGATAATCATGTATTTCGTCTACAGTCGAAGTTATAAATTGCACATGTCAACGTATTTGCAAGATCAGAACATTTCATCACGGAATACTTACCACATTGATTGTTTCAGAAATAAATAAAGTACAATTGCTATTTTGCATTTATTCTAGATATGATTTTAGTGGCAAACGATTTACATTGAAGTTGTTACTTAATTGGGTATGCCGATGGCAATGTACAAATAGCTTTAAATCAAACACAATTGCCTTATCTAAATATATTAAGGTAAAATACATATTCAAAAGACCAAAGGTCATGTACAATATGCAACTGCTGAACACAGAGATATACATTAATTTGACATTTATGTAAAACCTAATTAATTTTTGAGCCTTGTGCAATTGATTACAAATTTTTATTTTATTAATATTCATCAATCACAAAAGTTAAGTTGATGTTTCATCAATTCAAATAAACATACACTTGCTTTATTAAATGCAAATTTTTATAAATACACTGTGATTTCGGCAATCTAAGTTTGCAAGCTGTTAATTAAACACAGATTCTTAAATGCATCTACACATTAAGAATTTGGGAAGACTTATTTAACAAGACAAAGCCTTATGTTGAGAAATTTCCGAACATTAATATTAACTACAGTAATTATACTTGCTTAAGATAATGTATTATTAAGCATACAGTAAAGAATTTTAAGTATTACAGATGGGCATCAATAATTCAAGAACACTTCCGATGAAGTATAATATTTGATGGATGAAAATGCCATTGATAATACTAAAACCTCCTTACCGAGAATAAAAAAAGAAAAACAAGTGCACATTACCTCTAATTCCTTAGGTCAATGATGTCAATGGAACTCTTCCCAGCATTAAACCCCCCCGTAAAAACAGACATTGAATTTAAACGCTTGGAAGGCTTCAGATAATGATAACACTAAACCTAACTAAAAGCTAAAATTAAATTAGATGCGCTCTAGGGGTGACCTAGACCTCATGTTGTTGCCAGAGGGATACTTGTTGTAGGAGGGACCTCCGTTACGGTTGAAGGGCCTGCCGCCGCCACCGCCACCGCCGAACGAAGAGTTGAAGGACCTGTTGCCCCCAGGCGGACCGCCAAACGAACGGCCTCTGAAATTGCCACCACGCCCGCCCCTGAAGTTCCCACCCCGACGTGGACCGTCACGCTTCCTCGATAACTCTACTTTTAGTGTCGCGCCTAACATTTCGAAGCCATTCATTGCGCTACACGCATCCTCTGCCTCCTGCATGTTTTCAAATTCTATGAACGCAAATCCGGGGGGATTGAGTGCTACCCAAACGGAGTTCAATTTGCCGTATTTGTCAAATTCCCTTTCGAGATCTTCTTTCTTTATGCCCTCAACTAGTCCACCGACATACACACGTGTACCACCCGAACTCATGATGCCTTTTTAAATCTAAAATTGGTAAAGGCAACAGTGAGAATCGTAAATAGATAAATACATGAACAAACAAAATGTCGACTTAGCGGCAGTGCCACGCCACGCCAACAACGCATGCTTGTTAAAACAAAGAAAATTTGTACTTACCTGTAAGAAATTGATGATAAATATATTATATTGGGATTTAATTTTAAAATTACTTTATTATTGATTAATATACTGCATTAAATATGTAATTATTTATTATAATATGAAACAAAACGAAAAACGGATTGATCGAATTGAAGAGTGAATGAAAAAGAGGCGGAACAAATAAGACCTATGGTTTGAATGAAAATGTTTGGAAGACGATGTTACTCTATACAAAAATTAAACATATAGTTCTTCAAGCTGTTATTTTATATTAAAATTGTTTTGAACCGATATAATACATTTAATAATATAACCATATCCTATATTTTTATATAACTAATAATTTCTATTTATTCCAGCAATTCAAGACCGGCTATAGAGTTCTTAGAATGAGTGAATGGTACTATGTAGTGAAAGGAGCGGAAAAATGACTGAATGGATAATGTTTACGAAGAGGGAGGAGGCTGTTGATTTGAAACGTATGAGGCAGGTGGGAGGGTAGAGAGGAGGAAACTACTTTACTACATCATGCACAAAACCGGCCAAACGACTTTGTTCAACGGTCGCGCCGTAGCGCGCGTTTTCGCTCATTTTCTGTATTAACCCACCCACCTTTGTTTAGTTGTTTTGATACAAATTTTATTATAGTGTAATACTAAAATAATTTATTTTATCACAATGTATCACGCTAATAACTGTCCAAATACTTGCATGATATTTTTATAGGTGTTCTTCCAAGGAGTGTTTGTAAAAGTGAAATGAATATTTTTGTGTTCAGTTAACAAATAATGGAATGCTCTAAAGACATGGGACTACAAAAGAGACATAGTCAGTTTAGCGATACCAAATACAAGTGGAGGACAGTGATAGTGTTTCTTCTGTGTTTTGTGTATATTAGTGATGGGCAAGCGATAAGGGATGGTGGTAGTGATCCCTATTTACTTAATAAGTCTTTAGGGCTTACGGAGTTGTCTGGTGGTGTTTTAGCTGGTGGAAGGACATTTTGGAAATTAAGTGGAAGTCCGTATCTCCTTAGAGATGATCTCCTCGTTGAAAGAGAAGCCGAATTGGTGATTGAGCCCGGAGTCGAACTCAAATTTGATCCCATGGTTGGAATAACCGTCCGTGGAAAGCTACTTGCTGTTGTAAGTACGCTGCTACTATTATACTTTTTCTTACAAGCGTTCTGAGTAACGCCAATAAGATTATTTAACTTTATTATTATCTCATATATCTTAATTTATGATTGTTGATGATGTAGATGTGTTATCAAAAAGTGAGAGTTGATTTAGAAAATAGGACATCCAAAATACGACTTATTGTAGATCTTGTAATTTTACAACAGGCTGTACGAAGGACCCTTAATCCATTATTTTTATGTCGATTAAAAAAATCGTTTTCATAAAAGAATATGCATTTAATAGAATATTCTTTTATGAAAACGATTTTTTTGGTTTCACAAAATTAAAAGAATATGAGGTTCTTATTAATCTAGCCATATATGGTACCTACCTATTAACTAATAACAAATGTATCATAAAAAATCACTGGTGTTGCCATTGAAGCCTACATTGCAATCCAAAGTTCAAAAAAAATCAAAGTTCCTATCTTCATATTCGTGTCGTGGAAAATATTTATATAAACGGATATATCATAATAAAATAGTGTATATAAATATAGATTGAGTAACCAATTAGGTACTAAGCTGTGTTTCGTTACTACTGTGGGTATTGTGCTTACATTTGATGATAATTGGTGAAAAGAGAATTATCACTATTCTCCTTGAGTCATTTTACACTTGAATGAGCTGTCTCACTATCAAGTAAGATTTAGTTCGTTTTACAAATAACCCAAAGGTTTAGGTACCATAACACATAGGAGAGACTCGTAAAGAAAAGCATTTGTTCAAAAAGCAAACGGAAATATCTCTTAAAGCATTTTTAATTCCCCAATTGCCTTTAACGCCAACTTCATTTACAGATAATTTCAACGCCTAATTCGATCACGTTTTAGATTTCAATAAAAATCTAATTTGAATTTTTCCCACCCTTGTATTAATTTTTTATCTCTGCTTCCAAAAATTGTCTTTACTATTTATTAATTTAAAATAACTGAACCAAATTTAATAAGTAATTAGGACACGTCTCATAATATTGAAATAAAATCCATGGAATTGGGAACGAAAGAAGCTGCATGAATTTAATAGTATATTATTAGCCAGTGTAAAGCTACATTTGTGTTGACATAAATACATACAAATTATTCTAATGTCAAAAAAAACAGCGATTTTTATTTGCAATATAATTTTCATGGAAAATTACCGTACAAAAACCGTAATCAAACGCCTTAAAAGTCTCCTTTCGGGAATATGTTTTGTTTCAATAATTTTGATTTGAACCATTTCGTAAATATTCCCTTCCAAATACAAAATGATTTTTAATATCTGTTCACAAAAGGAGATACGCGTGAAAAAAAATAAAAACATCCGAATTGAGTACCTCCTTTTTTGAATCGGTTAAAATGCTTCGTAATATTGGATGACTAAAAATGTTTAAGATGTTCTTATGTAGATGTATCGCTCGTGCAGACGTAGGGCATGTTACATGAATCGGTGCAGTCCGGTAGCCATTTTCCGTCAGTCATCTGTTATCTACAGGATGCTTACAGATGTCTGAAGGCACGTCCTGTGATCCTATTAATGATTCAGGTCTATGACAATGTTTGCAATGGGAGACCGTTTGAGCGTCTAAATAATTATTTTTTGTATAATTTTAACAGACTTATAATTATTTCGAACTTATAGTGCTGGTCAACAAAGAATGTGCATAACCCCCCCCCCCCAACAAATTGCGATGTTAAAAAATATAGACAGTGATTTGACAATTCGAGGTCAAAGTCGTACACATTCTTAGTTGAACAAACTAATTTGTTTCTCTACTTGCCTAGATATTTTCTCGAGAATGAATTTTACTCTGAAACGTGCCTCCCCTTAAAAGTGCGGTATTTTTACAAAAAGAAAATCTATAAAACTCATGGCCACTCCATTTGAAAAGAACAGCGTTGTTTAGAGTGCAAAAAAAGAGAAGATAATTGAGAACGTCCTCTTTTTTCAATCGGTTAAAAACTTTTATCAAGAATTAACACAATGTTACAATACTGGTGATCGTACATGTGCAATAGAATAAACAATGACGTTATAATTTCCGATAAATCGTTATCACCTTAACTATTAACACAATCTAATAGGATATATGATCAATTTGTTTCTTATAAGACTTCTATACTCTAATATTATGTTATAAACATCTAATACATAAAAATATTTAAAAAATATGGTATATTAATCATTTTTACTTTTAACTTTGCATAATTCTGATTTTTTTCTTTAATACACTAAAAAGTTTATAGTATTTTATAAAAGGCTAGCCGCCTTATTATAAAACGTGGACTAACATAAGTATTGGGATTAAATAACATACTGAACTTGATTTATCCTGCTATTTTCATCGAAAGATAGATTGCACTAAAGATAGTTCTAGGGTAAAAGAGAAACCTAGTTTTGTAGTAAAAAATAATTTTGCACTTGGTTTAGAACGTTCTTAGTACGGTACTTTCGTTAGTCCCCGTTTTGTAATAAGGCGGTAGGACTCCAGGCAATTTTCCTCGTGATGTTCGAAAACGTGAAATTTTCACTTAAACACTAAACCGCGATAAAATCAATATAAATAAGTTGTTTAATTTTAAATATAGAATATTCCCGTGTCTTAATATACCTCTTTAGCGTTTTAATACCTCCTGCAATCATTGTAAAGCTTTGCACACATCCTGTAAGACGTACAATTCCAGAAAACAATATTTAATTTGCCACGTGGCATAATTTCAAGACACCTGTGCCCACACGCATCCTTCCACCGTTGTCTGCTTCCTGTCAAATTATAAGCAACATCAAAAATTAAAAGAAAAAACCAGAGAAGAAGAAGAAAAAGGAATAACTAGGAAGTTAAATATAAGTTGAAAAAAATATAAACTCCCAATGGCGTTGATGTCGTTAGTTTAAATTTCAAATCACATATATTTCGATGTTAACTCAAGGTTTTTTCGCAGTTAAATTTATTAGCGATCTATGTCGCGATTCACCATGATACTCGCAACGGATACTTGGTTTGAATCGTTAAGCGTATTTAAACAAATAAAAATATAATTTGTTAGTATGCCTTATTTTCTCTCGGAATTTTTGTCAACAGTATTTGTTTTTCACATTGTTGCGTATTCGACCAGTAACAGGTGAATAAATCAATATCGCCACCTCGTTATCATTATCGAGTGCCGTTATCGCATATACTATATGTAGGTCTGCTTGAAAGCATTCACAGGCGAAACGTGACATATTTTTCGAACGGAAATGTTTACACTTGTATTTGAAATTGTGTCAAGGATATGGTGGTCTGAAGTGAATTTGTCACGTTTATTTTCTATGATGTAATAAAAAAAAAATTTTGTTTAAAAGGATGATGTGTTATTTGTGTTTTTATTGTTTATCATTTTTTTATGGAAAGTAAAACAAACGAGCAGACGGTACACCTGATGATCAGCGATCCCGTCGCCTATAGCACACGCAATCCGGAGAGTCGCGAGTGCGTTCTCAACCTTTGAAATGAGATAGAATAGGTTTATTAGATAGGATGGAGTCGGTATTATGGATTTGGAGGGGAAAGGAGTGGAAAAAGAAAAGGGTAGACATGTCCATCCGGCACCCCCAAAGGTCGTGCATACTTTATTTTATGTCGACTTTATGAAGAGCGATGGCACTTCCCCGTGCGAGCGCGGCCGTAGATGTGGAGCAAAAGCTGTGAAAAGATTTTATACTCTACCAAATGCATAGAATTTGACATATAGATAGTTTATTACGTGGTATATATATATATACATTTTTTTTTTTTGAAGAATTAAAAAAAAACAGTAAAGATACAAGCTTACTTACTTATCTGTGAAAGTTCTGATCTAATTCTTTAATTAGGCTAGACGTAGGCTTAGGATAGTTGTTGTGCCCTGGGGGAGGCTTACGTCCATCAGTGACAGCAATAGGCTGAATATGGTATGACGTGGGTTTAAAATTGCATGCGTCGAATTGCGCGCGAAGTCATCATATTTTTTGTACTTTTAATGAATTACGCATTTATTGCTAGTCTCTACAATAAATAACGTACAGGTGTATCAACATGCCTCAAGTGGCCAATAAGAATCGATAAACCAATATTAGTTCTACAAAACTGGTTTTGAAGGGACTAGTTATAGATGACTCATTGTACGGATAAAACCAGCGATAAGTGTTTTATATTCCTAATGGACGACTGACAAGTCAGAGGCCTTATATCGGTATGCATGGCTGTCTGGATTGTCAGATGACCATTCCTCCCCTCTTCTTTCTCATTCCTTTCCCCTCCGAATCCTTAAAATATTCCCGACGCGTCCTTTCCACTAAACCTGTTTTATCCAATTTCCTAGTTTGGCAACGCACACGCAACCCTCTGGATGTTGTGTCCATGGAAGACAAGATCAAATGAATAGACGTCAAAAGATTCCCTCCTAAATCATTTTGAAACAAGATTATTTTCACACATTAATTCCAAAAACCCGACCTCAAACGCCTTAAGTGTCCTTTCGGGAACATGCTATTTCTCTTATTTTGTTTTACTACCGAATATAAAATAAAAAATTAATTTTTAAAATGGGTTCATAAATTGGGGATATACGCGCGAATAAACATTAAAAAAATAGATACGTCCGAATGGAGAATAAAAAAATCCTCCACCTTGAAGTCGGTTAAACTAAAAAATATGTCATATCTTTTATTTCACCGATAAGCGACTATGGTCAATGACCCGTTTGCCTCCCTCATTAAACTTACCTCATTAAGACTGACACGAGAATTTTGTTTTTTTTTAACCTTCATATTGTTTAACATTATATATATCTAATTAGGAAATGTACTGTAACATATATATTTTTTTATTAGCTTAAAATCCAATTATCCTAGGCATCTTGACCAGTTTTACGATTTCTTTCCAAAATTAAAAACTTCCTCGTTCCCCTGAAGTGAATCACCGTCCCCCTGCAGCTGCTTGACCCGCGACCCTGGCTGATTCAATCATGCTTCAATCTGGTGACCCTCTAAATAAGTGATAGATCCGCCGACAGACCGGGAACTGGCCTAATCTGGGTCGACTTATAGATACTTTTGGTCGCTCTTGGTCCTAGAATTTCGACTTTTTTACGTAAGTTTACTTTACGCATTTGTCAATTAGCGTTACAAAGAGGATATCTCTTAAAATATAACGCCATTGTGATAAAAAATGCATAGTAGCGCGTGCAATGATTTTCTTTCGATTCCGATAAAATTAACACCGTTAAATTCTTAAAAGTATTTGTACAGAGTTTAAATAGTGTTTAAACTGCAGTAACAGTGAATTTTAGTTAATCACCCCAAATAAAAAACGATGCTAACTTAATTTCTCTTTTGTCAGCAAACGCAATGCCTAACAAGATGATAAAGTACGATGCCCAAAAGCAATACCAAAAAGTCTCATGCATCAAGATCAAAATTATATAGTAATTTTTTTTATATAATTTCTTACGAAATTATGCTTCAACGATTTGATATTTGAACAGGGAACTAAATTCAAAGTATAAAAGTATAGATTTTTCATTTTTCCTAACATATATGACGTTCACACCATCTCTCATATACATTCAGAATATAAATAGAAACTATTTTCTACGAATCGATTTTTCGATTTTATCAAATATCTTCGGAAAACTGGTTTTCTTTACTTTCTTTACTTTTTTTTTTCGTTTCGTCTCCCAAAAAAATGTTTGAACTTGATGCAAATTGAGAGAGATTAGAGGTGGTAGAGCATAATATCTTTTTACAGCTTTTGTTGCACTTCTACGGCCGCGCTCGCCCGGGGGAGTGCCACCGCCCCTTGTAAAGTTGGCATGAAATAAAGTATGCTTGACTTTTGGGGATGCCGGATGTCCATGTCTATCCTTTACTTTTCCCACCTCTGTCCCATCCTAATCCTTAATCCCAACCATATCCTAACCAATAAACCTATTGTACCCAATTTCCCAGGTTGACAACGCACTCGTAACTCTCCCTATGTTGCTTGTGTCTATGGGCGACGGGATCGCTTACCACCAGGTGAATCGTCTGCTCGTTTGTGTATCTTTCTATATAGAATAAAAGAAAAAAAATAGTACGGTATGTCATACAAAATTGGGCATTGTTTTTTTAACTGTGCCAAATTTCTTTCTAAAAAGCCTGAAACACTTCACGTATTAATTTTATGATGTCTAGGAATCCTATAAGTGTAAATAGTGATAAAAATACGATTTTTTTGTGTAATTGTGAATATTTGTAATTGTTGGATATTATAAGACCTTTTTAACGCGCTTTTATTAGCTTCGCCTGTATGTTTGTTTGCTTGTTTGTGACCGACTCCTTTGAACGCTATTTTGACCCACTTTCCGCGGACAGATTTTATTCAAACTTTGCAGACTTTTCAGGGGTCGATGACATTACAATAATTTGATAAGCATATCC
>JAOCPS010000031.1:447982-460670 GCA_025505425.1 Graphium colonna | reverse complement strand
TGCCAATCCGCACTTGGGCTGCGTGGTGGACTATGCCCAATACCCTCTGTCTAGAGGAGGCCTTTGCCCAGCAGTGGTACAATTTAAAAATGGCTGTTACTTTTTTAGGTGGTGGTTATGCGCTTAACTCCTTAATTTATGAACAGACTTTAAAATATTTTTTTTATATGAAAAGGTATACTTTCGAAGTGGTCCTATAAAATTTTCTGAAAAATCAGTTCAGTAGTTTGTTTTTAAAATAAAAATAAACGGAAAACTATGCCACGAAAGTCCAAAAGAAAATAATGCTATTCTGTTAATTTTAGTCACATAATTTATTATATCAAACAATTTTCAAATATGTTATTACATATTTTTATTATCACATTATTTTTTTATTTATTTTGATACAGTGAGTGTTTAATTAATGATGGATCTAATAATATGAACCTACCTCCTTTTCATAAATTGACTGATCCATTTATACTATGGCTATATCTGAGGCTTCATAGCGTAATAGTATTTAAAAAGGGTGGTACACAATATTAACCCTTGTGGCACACCAGTAAAAAATAAAATCTTTTCTTTTAATATTCTTCAGTTTAAGTGTTGTAAAATTTGTGCTTCAAATAATCATTGCTCACATATGAACTTACTTTCTTTTTGTGAATCATCTTCATCTCCCTCAGTGCAACCTCTTCTAAGTGTCTTCTCTCCGCTTCCTCTTTTATTTTCATCTGTGCTATCCTCCGAGACTGCCTGACGGGAGTTTCGTTGTCCCCTGAAGTTGCTCCAGGCTTTTCCTTTTGTTTGTCCTTCTGTTTATCTTTTTCCTTTGCTTTGGGTTTCTTCTTCTGCATTCTTTTGGTTGATTTTTTACCTTCAGAAATTAAATATTGCACATATTAATCATGGACCATGATTTTGCCTCTCAAGTCCACTTTTGAGTATTTTGTGTCGTCACTCAAGTTGTACTCGAGTTTTCGAACAACCAGAGTGAAAGTAGTGACTCGAATTGAGGTATTGGTTAATTTTGGTACATAATTTGTCATATAAGCGATAAAAACAGGATAATATTTGGTAATATAGAAGAAATAAAGAAACACGGACATTCATTATGTATATAATCTATTAAGTATGTCTATTTTCTATGTGGTTTTTATTTAAAGCTACATAATTTGTGTTTATTAACTCGAGTGCAAGCTAACACCGGTAAAAATAATTTCACACTAGTTCACCATAACTTTTATAAATGGCTTCTAAATAGCTAAAAATAAACATTAATTTAAAAACATACCTAAACTATACAATGTCTCTTCTTCAGATTCACTAGAGCACTTGGCCAGCAGCTTAGCTTCTATCTTTTTTCTGGAATAAATATTCAATTATTGGATTTTCTAATAATCAATTAATGTCAAATATAAAATGTCAGTACCTTGACGCAGTCATAATTTTTTTAGGTTTGATCTTTAATCGTTTTCCACTCGTCACTGCTTCTTCCTCCTCACTTTCACTTTGAGATTCAGATTTCGTCTTATCATTTGTAGTTGTGGTTAATAAAGTCCTCTTTAATGCTTTGCTTACTTTGCTATCATTAACTTCATTGGTTTTGTCAATATCTTTGTCAGGTTCATTGTTCTCGGTTTCTTTTTTAGGAACTCTTCTAGCTTTTAATTTTCCTTTGGTGGCTTTAATTTTCTTTCGACGTAAGATAGAATTTTTGTCAACTTCCACATTAACGTCTTTGTTTTCGTTATTCTCGTTTTTAACATCCTCCACATTGTCAGATGTGGAATGTGTTGCATTATCAGGTTCCGGAGTAGTTTCTAAACGTAATTTTTTAGGGGGTAGTGTATCCTCTATTTTCGCCTCTTTTTCAGGACTTTCCTCTTTATCATTTTCTACATTTTCTGTTTCCTCATGGTCCGATGACACACTGCTTTTTCTTTTCTCTATAATACTTGATTTACTATTTCTTCGACTTTCAGATTCTGAAACTGAATTAACAACCTCCTTGCTTTGTCTAAGTCTACGTGCACTTTCCCGTCTTTTAATTTGGCCAACTTCCTTCTTTACTCTATTTTTATTTGAACTTTCACCGTCTGTGCTTTTTTCATGTACACTATTTTCTCTTCGTAATTCTCTTTCACTACTTGTGGCATTTGAGTTTGACCCATTAGATTTCTCTGAATTTCGTACACAATGCTTTTTTGGATCAGATTTTAACACTTCTGTATTATCATTAGATTGCTTTCTTAAAGATCTCTTTGTCACTGACGGTAATCTATTTTTTAACTTAACTCTCCTATTAGATTTATTTCTATTACTAGGTTTTTTTACACTATTAACATGTTCTCCATTAATACATTCTTCACTTGGATTATCTACATCTGAATTTTCTTGCAATTCAGTATTATTTGCTTGTTCTATTGCTTCAGGGTTGCCAGTGTCATTATCACATCCCCAGCCATCACCATAGATATACATCACTGGTTCAGAAATCTCTTCACCAATAAAGTAGGAACTATCGCAATCCGCTCCACTACCTTCCCCTTTTATGATCATAACAGGCTCTTCTATTTCTTCACTGATTTCATTGTCTTCATCATCCACATCATCCTTACTACATTTAGCTTCAGTTATACTAGATTCATCATCAGAACATTTAAATTCTTTTGCCTTTGAATCATTGCTAGTCTTTTTAATTTCTTTGTCTTTTGTTTTGTTAACACTCCCAGTTTTGCCATTTATTGCTTCATTACTCTCATCTTGAATTTCTATTACTGTCCGTGCTTCCAATTCTTTATCAACCTTTATACATTTTTCAGTTTTCTGATCATCACTTTCATTTCCTGATTCTGATTCTGGGCTTAAAAACTCCTCCTCATTGTCATCTTCTGGTTCTGATTTGTAGCTAGGCTGAAAAATAGTTTTTATAACAATTATTACATTGTCTCGTTTACTTGCTTATATACTATGGACATAAGCTAATACCTCCATTTGAGGTGGAACATCAGTACTGCTAGAATCCTCATTTGCTATTTGTGAAGACACCTCTTCTCCACTTTTTAACTGTCCAATAACTTTGACAAGCTCTTCTCGGTTGCTGAGGGTTTAACACATTTAAAGAATTTATAAAACAAAATATTAATTGTTCTAGAAATAATTAATCACTTTTACAGAACATAGTCTAATTAAAATTATTATTACATTGGCTCTGTTTAAAACAACTTGAAGTTTATTATGGAATGTTAATATAAAACATTGTTTTAATTGAATAGATTTTTATCATTGCATAATTTAAATAATAGATATTACTTACCTAGCAATTAATTGCCAAGTTTCCTCATCCTGATCTTCTTTATATAGGCATAAATTAGCTTCATGGTCAATTTGCAGCCAGTATACGCAGCCATTTTTGTCTCTTCCAATAGGATCTAATCTTAAGTCTTTACTTGATATTGCATTGACAGTATTTTTGAACTTTGGGTGGCAGGTGAATTGGTATTCAAGTAGTAACTGAAGTATAATATTGTAAATATAAAATGAATATAATACATAAAATAAAAAAGTTAAATAACTAAGAGTCTACAGCACATTATTTATGACTTTTTTTCTTTAGAATAAAACAATATAGCTTTTCAAACATGTATGTTAATACTGCATACATGGATATGCATAATATTCCCATCAAAATAATTCCAGTTAGCCTTTACCTTGCCATAGTAATTTTAAAAATGTAACTAAATAATTATTTAGTCATTTTTAATCACAAACTTTTTTATTTAGGATTTTTATTGTTTACATGTGTATTGCGTAGTATATAGTAAGGCATATAAAAGAATCAAATAAGTATTGGATATAACTATATTTAAATTATGGGTTACACAATAAAGCTCCGAAATTACCTTTAATATCCTCAATTTAACCTGTGTACTAGCTTTCTTGTAAGAAAACCGCTCTATTTCCCATGCCTCCTGATGATGTCTTTGCTGGTGACAAAACTTTATTAATGCTCTCTCCCAACGGTTCACTTGGATAGACTTTAGCGCTCTTCGTAACAACCTTACATGTAACTCCTTCAACGGATCCAACACTACAACAAAAAACTTGCTCAGGTGTTTGTTTATATTTAATTCGTTATTATGTTATGTATTCCATACCTTCTTGTGTATTCTCAATCAATTCTTGCAGTTTAGTTATTGTAGGTATCTCCAACCCGTACAATTTACCGAAAACTTTCAAAAATGAGTAAATAACAGCGAAATTTGGATCAGTCGTACAAGAAATTTCACCATCAGACGCCATCGTCGACAATTATTATGCTCTTTTACAAAACATCGTTGTGTAGTATTAACTACCGGTGTGAGATTGTCGCACTTAAATCTATTGGAAATTTATAAAACATGTACATTATTCACGAAAATAGCTTCATTCTCAATTACACTCAATGCTTCTATCCTTATTTTCTAAAATAATAAAATAAAACTCGATGACAGCCATCGCACCATAGACACCTCAATAACTTTCAAAATTTTAGCATTTCAATAGTTTCTTACTGTACTGTAGTTATTGCAAATACAATACAGCCTATCTCAAAGACAAAATTTAACTCTTAAGTAATTTTTCTCGTGTTCATTAAATATGAAAGTTAGATTTGTTTTGGTTTCACAAAAATGTATTTCTACTTGAATTTAAGTTCACAAAATTTCAAATGTTTAATATATATAGTATAATTAATAATGGAATGTAAATATGACAAGTACCTAGTATAATAATTATAATAACATATTACTTTTCTCTATGTACTTAGTACAGATGTGAAAGTTTGCATGGACGTTACTCAAATATGCAAAAACGAATAATTGGAATTCATTGATATTTGACACAATGTTAGTTTTATACCTGAACAAGCATATAGAACGGATTTGATAAAAAAATACTTGAATTAAGTCGCTATAATATTTACCAGGTTGAGGTAAATAAAGCTAGTCCCCTTAACCAACAGGTGACCTGGTGAACGTTTACATCAGAAAAATAAAGGGATGAAATGTAATAAGTTTAAACAGCTCGTAACAGTTTCATTTTAATTTTATGAAATCAGAAGTTTAACTTTTTAAATTACATTGAGATTATTTTTGTTTCATTTATTTTGCTAATTTGTATAAAATAAAGTAGATTCTAATATCGCTACGCTAAAAATACGGATTATATAATCTACGCTTAATGTCTGTTCTGTCACACGTAGCAGGAACCCCGTCCCCATTAGACAAGTGTGTGTGTTTGATTTCGTTTAGTTGTGAATTTGTGTGCTTGCATTGTCTCTTATTATTAGAATATAAATTTTTTACCAACCAATATGTCTTCAGTATGTTGTGGAACTAAAAAACAAAAATTAAATAACTCTTTTAGTAATAATGTTGAACGACCTATAAATGGTTACCATGAGACTGTAGCAATTCCTGATATGTGTTACTTTTGTTTCGATGTTTTGTATTGTCAGCTGCATAGCATGGACCCGCCACAAACGCCAAATTTCACGAATGAGGCCTTGTAAGTAATGTTATTATTTATAATTTCCTAAATATCCATAAAAAGTATAAATAGGCTGAATATGCGTTTTGTTTTCAATAAAACTTCAATTCAAATGTTGATCTACTTTTATTATATTCATAAATCGTTTTCTCTTTGTGTTCTGAAAACCATTCGGGGCATTTTAGTAATTGCTTCACATTCCATTTTACTTACCAAAAACCTTAACAAAGAATGAGTAATCAGCTCTTTGTCTGTATAGATTTGGCATTTATTAAAATAAAATATATTAATTTCTGGATTAAAAAAGTCAATATTGTTTTAAAATAAACAAATTTTATTTAGGCTGATAAAACTAAGCTCATTTATATTTACTTGATAAATGTAGTTAAAAGTAACAATGAAACCAGTCCGAAAACAATAGAAATTATTATGAGAACAATAAAAGTGTGTTGTTCGTGAGCAATGTTTCATTTTGTAACAACTTAATTTATTTTGATACCAAAAAGGTATAATCCTCTTTTTCTTTCATTTTGTTTATAGAATATGTATGTTGTTTTAACTTTATATGGATGATTGGTAAGCCACTTTCATTACTCCAGGGCTTTATATGTGGAGATCATATATGAAGAATAAGCACATTATTAAAATGATTAATTAATAATAATCAAAAATATTCTCATCAGTCAAGTTATAGGGTATTTTGCCATTGCAATGCATCTCTTTATTTCCATTACAAAACTTCCATTGTCACAGATTTGAGAGCCCAGGTAAGTGCTTATGATGTCTACCAAGGGTATAGTGCAGTTGTTACTTGATATGTTGGCACAATTGACAATCATTATCTTGGTTGTACTTTTATTTATGACCAGTTCTTCTCCATGCCTTCTTTCTCCAATTTGTAGAAAAGTCCCTTCATAAAATATGAAGAAACTTTGATGATGATGTTATTACAAGAACCATATCATTTGTATATCTGAGATTTAGCCCCTAATAGGAAAACCTTTCTCCCAGTTGTTCATATCTTTGCATATGACATGTTCTATATGTTATAGAGCATTGGAGAGATGATGCAACCCCGCCTCACTCCTTTTTTGGTAGCAAACACATCAAAAAAAAGTAGTTTACATATCAAGTACACATATCAACTTAAAAACAGGAACCATTTAAGCTTGACCCATCCAATATTGTACAAGGATATTATAGTCAATATGGTAAACAAGCAGCACACTAATCAGAGTTTAAACAGTGTCACCACATCTTGGCACAAGCTAGCGAAAAATAAGAAGTGGGTTAACTAGTAGACCCTGAGCTTAGATTTTGTCTCCCTTGCAGCCATATCATGGTTAGCATACGTCGTCGTCTCCGAGCTTATGTATGATGGCTAATTTCTGCAGGTATCTGTTTATTTTAACATTTTGCACTTGGTATGTCTGCTCTCAGTCATCACAGCAAGGAACTATACATATGCATTCATGTATCAGATTTCACTCTTCCTATAAGAACTTCAAAGCCTAAGGAACCTATTCACAAACTTATATAGTGCTCCATCAACTGGAGATAATGAAATCCAATCTAAACAAATTTTGTCACCTTCCCTGTATGCAATGTATCCCTGTCCTATAGACGGAAATTAATCCGGAGCAGTATTATGCCCATATCTAAATTTAATTTGAACGCAAAGGGTTAAATAATACTTTATTTAAAATTTTATTGATATCAATATAATGTATTAGTATTAGGCTATTATTTCTACTTTAAACTTTTTAAAATTAGTCTTGATTAATTAACGGTAGTTCTGGCTTAGTTTTAATAAGCAATATTTGATGAGCTTCGTCCTATGAACTATTAACTGCAGAAATCAATCTACGAATATTGAACTTCCACAAGAATATTATTCTCATCCTGTTTATCCCTTTGACCCGCATGAACCATCGAGCTTCCTGAATCGTCCAGCTATTTCCAACCCGCTCGATTCCTTGAATGCTAAGAGACACAATGTAAGAGATGTTGGCATCCGTTATCGTATTTACCTGTGGGGCTAAATTTCTACTGCTGATTTGGCATATCGTGCAACGCGAAAACCCGTTTCAATAGTCGCATGGTGGGGCAATTTCTGTGGGAGTGTGGTTCCTCTGTGAAACCAATTATAACCAGTGGTATATCCGAACCTATACGACTAGGTTATCATCAAAAGAGTATCTATATCTTAAAGATCGGCAACGCTTTTGTAATCCTTCTGGTGGTGACGAGAGACCATAAGTAACAGTGATTCCCTGTTATCTGGGCCAATTGCTCGTTTGTCTCTGCCCCCATAAAAAATAACAGGCCATTTTCTAGTCTCACTTGAGTTATACTTTTAAATTCGTTCTAAATGAGCGTATGCATCGTGAAAATAATAAATATGCCGATTCTCAAATCATTTGTACTTATGGATTCAGGGATATTGTGATGAATCAGTAGAACTCTAGATACAGATGGTAGAGCACAATATCTTTTCACAGCTTTTGCTGCACATTTATGGCCGCGCTCGTCCGCACCCTTACTTTTGGGGTTGCTGGATGGCTATATCTTCACTTTTCTTTACCTACTCCTTTAACCTGCGAGATGCTCGCTTGATCAATTGTTTATCCGTTAATTATATGTTGACACATTATTGTCTTCACAAAACTCCTTTGCCGTCCTTAATCATCTAGCTTTCAAGTTAGATATGGCAGAGGTCCGTGCCTTTGCCTTCGAGTTCAGGTAAGCCTCGGGTGAAATAGACACCCGATTTGACCTGTTGTTAAGCAACAAATACAACATATGAGCATATTATCACTGCTCTGCAAATGCTGTAGCTTTAGCAGCAGTAAACGGCCTTTGCACGGGGACAAACCGCCCTAACGCGCGTAAAGGTAGGGAAATCGCGGTCGCTAAACGTCGCCTATTTTAACGCGGATGCCCTTAGAAATCAACGCGATGAATTCCATATTTTCTTTCGCGACTACCAAATTGACGTCTTGATAGTGCAGGAGACAAAATTAAAACCGGCCGATAGGGATCCGAAAATCCCTAATTATAATATTGTTAGAAATGACCGAGACGGTGCACTGGGCGGTGGCACGCTCATTTATTATAAAAGATCCCTGCACTGCATACCATTAGATACGCCCGCGTGAACCCATCTTGAGGCCTCGATCTGTCAGATAGCCATGACTGGTCATGCTCCTATAACCATTGTTTCGGTGTACCTTCCATGTAGACCAAACGCAACTATATTGCACTCCGATTTTGAAGCCCTCCATCTATAGGAGGATCCACTATTTTGGCAGTAGACTTCAATAGCCAGCACGCCCGATGGAACTTAACGCGCATTAATGGTAGGGGATTTGCACTTAATGCGCTCTCCGACCATCTTATTTTGAAGTAGCCGCGTCTAGCTCGCATACCCACTTCCCGCGCGTTTTAAGTCACACAACGAATGCCCTTGATATCGCAGTTGTCCAAAATCTCAATCTTGCCTTCCGTGATATTGAAGTAATCCACGAGCTTGACCTGAGTTCAAAAAAGATAACCCGCCTGATCTTAGCTCAATTGCAGCCATCATAACTAGTACACAGGACACAGATTCCGCAAAGTTTTGTTCACTCCACCGTCGAGCAATGGTCGAAACAGGTACCAGTGATGGATGACCATCGCTGGGCCCTGCCGGAAGACGCGAGAGACTTGCTGAGACCCTAAAATGCAACACGAACGCATAGCGGCCTTGCGGTACGAACGGTGGGACAGCAGATGTCGTAATATAAAACTTTCTTACCAGGCTTTCTGGTCCCTCCCCAAAGCATTTGAAACTGGTGCAGCGGTCACCATGCCCCCGATCAATTGTCCAGGTAATACGCCTGACATGTTAGATGTGGAGAAGGCCGAGTGCCTGGCTGTCAGCCTCGAGACCCTGTGCACTCCGATTCTACTGCCAACACTTTCTCCGTGAGGTGGACGACACAGTGGCTGGAAAGTCAATAGAGCCAATACGCGATTCTGTCCCCCCGGTTACTTGCGTAGAAGTTGAGGCCATTATCAAAAAATTGTGACCTCGTAGAGCCCCAGGCTCTGATGGCATCACCAATAAGGTGACTAAACTCCTTCCCACTGCCATCATCCAATTACTGGTCGTTATATATAACGCGGCAATAACCGAAGGTTTCTCTCCCATTGAGTGGAAAAGCGCTGAGGTTATAGGGTTCCTTAAACCCTCCAAACCCGCCACCAATCCCACATCACATCGTCCGATTAGTTTCCTCAAATCTTTCTTGAAAATACATGACAGATTAATCCTACCCCGCTTACGAAGTTTCATGGACTCTCGAGGGCTTCCCATTCCCGAACAATTCGGCTTCAGAGCCAAACATTCATGCATCCATCAAGTGCACCGTATCAGGGAGCCCATCCTAGCCAAATGGCAAATAAGATTCCCCACAGGGGCGCTCTTTCTCAATGTCGCAAAAGCGTTCGATAAAGTCTGGCACAATGGGCTCATATACAAACTATATGGGCTCCGTGTGCCAGATCGTCTCGAATGCATAATACGAGACTTCTTCAGTAATCGAACCTTCCGCTACCGCGTAATGTCGAGCATACTCCCTGTATGCTCGACACTGCGCACCATTCTTGCAGAAGTGTCGCAAGGCTCGGTCCTCGGACCAACTCTATTGACCGTCTACACCAACGACTTACCGCGTACGCCAGGTGTAGAGATAGCCCTTTTTGTAGACGACACCTGTATATACATGAAACCGTGAGATTGATTCAATTCCCAAACGCCTACAATTGCAGCCAATACCCTTGGTGACTGATTTCGGAAATGGTGTGTTGAAATAAATCCATCAAAAAGTGCGGTTCTATACTTCATCCGCAGAAAAGCGAGGAAACTCCCATTCGTCACTCTCATGGATAGCCCAATTTCAAATGAAATCCCTAGATAAAACCAAATATCGGGGTGTCGTCTATTTAAACTCAGCTTCGTCCCTTATATTTTAAAATCCAGGCGGACTGCGTACTAGGCAGCCTTTATCCCTTACTAAATGCAAAATCAAGGATGTCCCTACGGAATAAAGTGACAATTTATAATTTTTTCGCCCCGTAATGACTTATGCGTGCCCGTTTTTGCACACGTAAGTCCGCGACGGATAGACCAACTTCAGATAATTTAAAATCGATTCTTGCGAAGAGCCACGAGAGCACCCTGTTTCATGCGCAAAATAGACCTACATGTCGGTCTAGAGCTGTCCACCATCGCTCAAGATCTGAAGTTTTCATGGCGCTGTTACTTACATTACTTACCGAATCCGCCGCAACCCACCCGAATAAATTAGTAGTAGATGCCTCCACCTATAGGCCCATTCCGTTAGGCACGTTTAAGCGACATAAAAATCATAGCCCGCGACACGCGTTGCTCCTGACGACGAAACGACACTCGCTGTAATTAAACACAAAGAGCGTCTAACAACACAAAGAACAAACTGCGCTCGCCGGAGAGCGCAGCAAAATTCTTATACTAGATACCGCCATGTAGCTGGCCGGTTTTCCCCTGTTAGAATCGCTGGTGATGGAGTTTCTTCCGCCACCACTTCTTCCAGCGCAAACGCATTCCAAAACGGTGGCAATGTTAGTTGTAGCACGTCCCTTAGTCAAACAACAGCAACCGACCCCCTCGGGCACCCTCGAGTCGGAATGCTAAACGCGAATTGAGTGATACACGGGGGCCCTTAAGCCTAAGCACTCCATAGAGCGACCGCTGAGCGTCCTGAGAGCTTAGCGGCCTCCTGATTGGGTAATACACGCAGAGTGGTGGTCCGAGCTGAGTTCTCCCTCTGAGCCCTCGAGCTAGCCTCTCTTAACGAGGTTTAGGCCACGCGCCCTCTGCGCCGGCCGTTAAGTCCATCGGATCTCAGAGGCCCTTCTTGCCAGCAGTAATGATGCCTGCGACAAAAAAAAAGGACAAGAAATCATTTAAAAGCGGCCAAACTTACAGCGCTTGGGTGAGTTTCTATAAGCCTATTGAAATTCAGCGTGAACTGAGATTTTACTGAATCATTAATCTTATGGTCTAACGAAAAGACACAAAACTAAAATTTATTAAAAGCTAGTAGAATAAAATAGTATAATTATTAAAACAGTATTGTAAATTGATTCAAGGTATACAAAGTGGAAGACAAAAATTAAAATTAAGCCATTGCCTTCCCAGGACGTTTTGACGACGGCGCTGTCTTTTACACAGTGCAATTGCCATCATACCACTACAACTACTTTAACTAAAAGTATTCAGGAATTCAAATGGCAAGGATTACCTAGGACCAATGGCAAGACGCAATTTCGGAAGCATGGGCCGTGAACGGTGATTAACCCTTTGCACTTGTACGAGGGGCGATCAAAAAGTAATGATAATGAGTATTATAAAACAACGATTTTAGTTTAAATTAAATTTTTCTACATAGTCTCCTAACAAGTCGATACATTTAGTCCAACGTTTCTCTATAACTAAAATACCCTTTAAAAAAATCTTTATCTTGGCTATCCCAAAATGCCTCACAGCAGCCATCACCTCGCTACCTCGCTATCATCCAGAAATTTCTTGCCTCTGAGGTGTTCCTTGAGCCGAGGAAACATATAAGTCGCTGGGGGCTAAATCTGGACAATAGGGCGGGTATTCAACCAGTTCGAAGCCTGCTTCTCGAATGGCAGCCATCGCAACTTCGGCTTTGTGTGCAGGAGAGTTGTCTTGATGAAACAGGACTTTCGCTCGGAGTTTGCCCCATCTTTTTTCTTTTATGGCTTCTCGCCGTCGTCTTATTTGATCAGCGTAGTAGGAGCCCGTTATAGTAGCTCCCTTTTGCAGGTAATCAACCATTATGATTCCCTCAGCATCCCAGTAAACGGACGCCATAACCTTGCCCGCCGAGATCGAGACTTTGAACTTCTTCGGTGAGGATGGCCTTTTCCAAGTCATCGATTGTTTCGTCCATAGTCACAAATCGAGACAAAAAATTTTCTTGGTCAGCTTGGAACTTTGCAAGATTGGCTCTTGAAATGTCAACTCGCTTTTTCTTTTGTTCGTCCATTAACATTCTCGGTACCCAACGCGCGGAGACCTTCTTCATATTCATTTTGCTGGTCAAAATGCTTTGGATGCTGCCAT
>JAOCPS010000031.1:437133-447882 GCA_025505425.1 Graphium colonna | reverse complement strand
TTTGTGTTTTTTTAAAGCTAAGCTTGTATTCTTTAATTTTGCTTAATGATTTGTACCAATATCTTTAGAATTAAGAACAAAAATCAGTTATAAACCAAATTACAGAGGTGTGCGATTTTATTGCTCTCAAGTTTAGTTTGCAGACCTATTTACGCAAGTTTGACAATAATAAGCTGTTTGACGTCTGCCACTGGGTGTTTTCCTATCAGAACAGACACTGCAATCCTTTTTTTTGTCCCACATTGGGAATATATAGTTTGCTATCTAATCTATTTTCCACAGAAGATGTGGTAACGAAGATGGTTACTTCAACTTGGAGAGCATCGGCATTCTAAGCTGTCAGCAAGGTCTTGCCGTCGTCTTCAAACGCCTTTTTAAACATCAGACAGCATCGAGGAGAGGTTTTATAGTTTAAGTTTACTTGTCACTTGACAGTAGGCTGTGTATGATACCGGGATTTCCCCCCATCTCTTTGAAGGTTGCGGAACCTGACACTTGGAGTCAGTTCGGTAATATAACTATCAACCAATATAACTATCAACTGAGTCTTTCCTATGTCGCCATTTTTAGTTATTGGGATTATCATGCCTGTCCGGCCTAACAATGACTTAACTAGGCGATCATCAAAATTAAGTTCTTTTAAAACTTCTATAAAAGTGTTTAAGTAAGGATACATTCGTTAGAATTGCGATACGGATTATGTCAGGAGCTTGAGTTTTGATTCGGTGATACCCTGGTAGTAACCAAAAAACCGACTACACTGTTTGGTAGATTTCTATCCAAGCATGAAGCGAAGAGAGCGTGACCGTTAGTATCATTTTTAAAACTTTTCTCTGCTGAGTGCTTGACATTTAGATCTCTAGTAAAAATATTCGAGTTTTTGAGTTTAAGCAATCCCTTGATATAGTCCTTTATTATTCGTTTGTGTGGCGATACACATACTGAGTCTGAAGCTATAAACTGATGACCTGTCATAGAGATTCTGCAAAAAGACGTTTCTATATTAGGAAGAGAGGTCTGGTCAGTCATCAAGAAGAGATGATATGAAAATTCGAAACATTTTTTATGTAGTTAAAAAAATATATAAACATTACGAAACGTAATGTCCATGAAGCGGAAAAAAATTCAGCGTTTATTTTTCAGATAAACGTAGAAAATATTTACCAAAGGCAGGTAATAGAAATCGTTGCAATAGCAATATAACGCTTTAAATTTTAATAAAATTTGATATAGCGATAATGTAAAAGGAAAACTTTTTTTTGTAATCTTTATTTATTGTAAAGGGGTTTGATCACGCACTGATTATGTCACCCATGTTAGGGCCAAGAATCTTAATTACAATTACAATTTTATTTCATTATATAGTGTACATGGCATCCTGGCTTCTTCGGATAACGGAATAGCCAGAACCGCTGCCTATATCGAAGGAATACATCTACCATCTGCTGTCGGTAAGCTTCCTTACGGACACATTTCATTTATACGTGCTGTATGAAAAAGGGAAACTCTTTCAAAAAAAGGTTCTTACTTCAGAGTTGTGACACGGTAAAGAGTGAAGTTTTTGGTTATTATTATTCATTTCACTTTTTCTTTTTACTTGTAAATTTTCCAGCTTTGGTTCAAAAGTATTTGTTATATTTTGGTATAAACTAATTTTTACAGATATAATTCTATGAAAAAGACCTCATTAAATCAACCGTTTGTATAGTCGAAAAAAATATAATACGCATATATTTTTTATATATATGATAATGATTTCATACATCAGTTAATAGTAGAAAAGAAGGAAAAACAAAATTAATTAAAGAAAGAAAGGAAAAAAAACATATTATACCATACATACGTTTAGAACGTAAATATAATATTTTTCAGTTTTATTCTTTAAATGACAAACAAAAAATCAATGCAATTTTTCATGAAAATCTATGTCGTTCAATAGGATTTTAAATAAAACACGCACCTAATATAATTAAAATTATTTATTATCCTTCATCATATTTCTAGCATACTAAACGTAATAAGTGTATAATAATAAATAATTGAATAGTAATTTAGGTTTGAAATATTTCAGCATTATACATATTAATAACTTGATAATAGGTTCAATTCAATAACTAAATTTGACATGCAAAGTAGGCAAATTTATTGTTTTAGTTTCATCATTATGTTAATGGATCCAGTCCTTTGGCTAACTATAAGTCCGATGAAATTGCTAATACTATAAAACAAAACGAAATAGAATAAAATAACTTAGTGACCATTTAAATAAGTGACCATATCCTCTTATTTTACAATTTTGGCGATCTATAACAATATACGAGAATAAATATTTCAAATAGCCTAGCTATGAAATGCAATGATGAATATTTTCCATTTATTTCACATTCTTTAATTCATTTACGTGAAAACAATCATGCCTTAGTATGTCCAAACATATATTATCTATCTTTAAGAACAAATCTGACAGATTACTTCCATAAACATTTGTATAGTTTTAAGGAAAGCTGCGGATGTGTGAAAAGTAATTTACATATATTTTATTCCAACTTTGAACACAGCAATCGTATTAACTATAATTCGAGTTACATCATGTAAAGAGGTAAGAATATAATACTTTAATTGTTGCACATTAAAAGCGTGCTGTATTTATGTCCCAAATATAAGTTTTTCTTTTTAAACACCTTATTATCTAAGAGGAAGCTGTTACAACTATAGCTATGCAATTAACATATGCTAAATAAAGCAAACTGGTTAAAGATAGATGCTGTGTTCATAGTTGACAGGAAGATTAATAAGAGGCTGTGGTAGTAATAAATATTTTCTACACAACTGTCGTCCTTGTACTTATGAGTTAACATAAATAATTAGATATATTAGCATCTTAACTATGCTTCATCTAGAATACAAATTTTGATATTGTTAATAATTATAATTAAAATCAAAAAGATGTCACCTCTTAGCAACTTTACAATGTAATAAACACGTTTTCAGTTTATTTAATATTTTGGAGGTAAAAATACGTCTCTTGTGATTGATTATTTAAATGTATCTACAGAAAATGTTTTTGACAAAAAAAAAACATAATAAATAAATAAATAAATACTTATAATAAATATATTTAACAACAGGCTGATTATTTGGTTCGATCATGAAACATCAGTGAGAAAAGCGTTTCGAAGAAAATTTTTACTATTTTCACATTTTTTTATATACTTAATATAAATAACTATTTAACACATTTGTGTTTTACGAATATTAATTTGAAAAATTGTTTTAGGTGTAAAATATTTATACATACTTATCACCTAGGTATTAAATCTTGATTCCGTATTTTTTTTTTTATGAAACAAAATGTGGCATACAAGGTTGATACGTAGATTAGGTTCAATGGACGAACGACACAAGCGTATATCACAGATGCCTTGGCGGGCATCCTTCTGCTAAATTATAGCCAAACAGCTAGACTGCTCTGAAATCGCAACTGAGCGGAATCATTCGACATAAATTGCTCGCACTGATCGTTTAGCATTTAGTTTAGTTGCCAATTTTCATTGCGTTAGAAACTTGTCTCAAAAATTTATGGTCGAACAAATCTGAACAGAGAGCATGTTTACTTAAACTATTCAATATAAGTTATCCAGAACAATGTGCATGACACGGTTTCGCGCAGCGTTTATGTTTAGTGCGATATTGTCTATGGTAACTTAAAAATGGCGCGGAGCATTGTAATTGTAACGCCTTACGTTTTGTTCAATCAACTGAAAATATATTCATTTAAAGTTGATATTTCTTTAAGCTGACGGTACAAAACTTGTATCTTTACTGTGGTTCAAGGAAAAATTATTATTTCAATTACGCAAAGTATCGCTATTCAGAAATATGATTTGAGCCACGGCCATGATTTCTTTACTCCGAACCGTCTACCAATGTCTTGATAGAGATGGATATATATGCAGTAAAGCGCATACCAACTTTATGAACTATAACATTTCCTTATTGTTTAAGGCCCGGCATTGAAGACATTAGACAGTAATGTAACAATATAACCATTTATGAATAGTATTTCTTCTTAGCAATACAACAGCGACACCCTGTCACCCGCCCGAGCGGCCCCGGGACAAAAGGCTAGTAAGCTCCTAAATTAGATATGACGTCAAAAATGTCTACACACTTCTGATAACATTGAAACTTGGTTGCACGTATCTTGTTCACTTATAATACAAGTATGTCAGTAATTTACAACAAGAAAATGTGGTACCGACAATCTTTTATAAAACACGGTGTGTGTGAAAGGTCTTTACATATTTATTTACATATTAATATTACTTGCGGGCTATTGGTACTTTGCTGAATTCCTATATTTACATAACACATCCATTTATTTTACTTCAATGAAATCGATATTAAAATATCTATTTTTTTCTGCTACTATTGAACATTCATTTTATTTAAATTGTCTATGGAGGTAGGAAGTACTATATCCTTCATAAATTTCTCCACATTCTCTTTAAATTATAGAGTAGCACTTAAGGCATTTTATACATACATGTAAATGTATGTTAAAGTGTCTAGAAACGGGTTTAAATTACAAGGGCTTGAACTTCCAAAATATTAGCAAAATAGATAACAAATTCAAATACCGCCAATGTTAATGACCACTTCGAGAAGTGTTACATTGTACGAATGACATACGAACAGGGCACGTTTTTGTGTCTTACTTTTTAAACGCATGCACTCTTACCGATTGGGCGTTAATGTGTGAATGCTAAAATGATAAAGTTTTCCTGCGGGTGTATAATAGTCATTAAGTTTGGCGATATAAACAGAAAGGTGAATAAACTGAGAAAAAAGAAAATTATTGACATTCATATATAGTCATAAGTATGCATCGGTTTTGAACAAGGATATAGTTCATATAGAAATGTTATTGGAAAGTCTATTTGCAAGTGTATAGTCAACTTAAATTGGCGAAAATATCGGACGGCAAATTATCGAATTCCTTCTCTATCTACACTACGATACTTTACTTCCATTAATTAACTGTCGTGGCATAGAAGGAACATGTGAAGAAACAATGCACTCAAGATGTCAAAACTAAATGTCCAAAAAATGTTTAAATTATTATTTCAGTTAGTATCTTTTTATATGATACATGTATACCCGTTGGATTGGACAACGTAGTATTGAAAATTTTTGGTGGAACCCTCATGGTAGATTCGGCAGACAGTTTATTATCCATTCAGTTCATGATATCAAAAAAATTATTTATTTTTCTAGAATTCATTTTAATCGATGAGCTAAATGAATAACGCTTTAAATTAAGGTGTACAAGTAGCTTGCAAATCTGACGTTATATGATAATAGTGAAACAATATTCTGGATAACTTATGAAACAAAACGTAAACTTCCGTTTAGTTACGTAAAGAAAATACGAGAAAGCGTCTGTAAAGTTTTGGTTTAAATTGAAACCAGAAACAAGTTTTATTAAATACATTAGAAAATGATCTAAGGTATAGTTTACATGTAAAGTATGCATATAGTATAAAGTGAGTAATTGTGTGCTTGAAGCTAAACTATGCTAAGCGATAGGAGAAAAAAAATAACAGAAGGAGATATGACTAGATCGTTTTGTTTCATCACTAAAATCTACGATTCATAAAAGCACTATGCGCCTCTCTCCGTATCTTTACAATATAAATAGATATACAATCGTATTATTAATTATCCAATCCTAAAGTTTGTTTCCTTTCCCCATAGATTATAATGTTGGCATTCGTCTTACAAACTAACGTCGGCCGGTGATAAGTGTTGCTACCATCATAACTTCGCCCGCCGAAACATCATCATCGCGTCTGTTTACCAGGAATTCTTTTTCATTTCTTTTTTCTGTTTCCTAAGACGACTCACACAGCTCAACGACCTATCTACTCTGCCTACAAACGATCCGATCTCTATCCCATACCTTCATAAACGATTCAAATACCCAAGAGTTCTTGTTGAATTCCATATCAACGGGAGCGCCGCGACGAGTTACGCGAATCATATAAAGTGCTTATATGTAAATAAAAGAGAGTTAGTTATTGTTGATGAATTCAATACAAGTTTAGTGTCGAGCGACTGGATACGAAGGACGAAAACCACCACCGATCTATACGAAATATACACTTTATTTACAAGCGACTTGATACAAGGTGTAAAAGTTTACGTCCTAATTCAAATTTATTGATTCCAAAGGCATCCAAGTGATGATCGATGGCAGTAAGTGAAGGCTGCCGTCGCTCATGAACAATTGGACGATCGGCGATAAGGGTTAATTAATGAATTAAGACGCTATGTGATATAAGAATGCCGATGTTTGAACATAGAAGCGAAGCAAGCATGCCAAGACGCTGCTGATGAAGATGAGGGAATCGGTTACACTACAATAGTTAAGAAAGAGTATAAAAATTCGCGACAGACTACAGTGGACCCGAGAGGGATGCGGCGTGGCCGATTCGCGACACGTCATCATCCAATCATCAGCCTCCGACTGACCGCAGCGACAACTATGCCCGATACCACCACTGCTCACCCTGCGCAACCAGCCGAAGGATGAAGCCCGAAGTCAGAGCGTTTGACACGATCTGCCTACATGAGAAACATTTAGATACATTTAAATAATTGCAAAGCATACCCTGTATCCTAGAATCACTTTATGGGCGATTGTTTTATAATTTTTTTCAGTGAGGATTCGTTTAATCTATTACGAACTTGCGTCGCCGCAATATACCTTTAGGGGATTTTATTAATTTTAATCAGTATAAAGATATAAGTACACAATATTATCAATAGCCCGCGAAGGTTACCTGGCGGCGCGGCGCCGCGGGTTCATTATTCCTACATTACCCACGAGGTGATATAATCGATATACATATATATATACTAAGTATACGTTTTCCGGTTTGGCATCCATTGATTCTGTAACCTAAAGGCGCGCGACGCGAGCGCTTGGCGCGTCCGGCGCCGTCGCCGCTCCGCTTCACTCGAAAGACCCGAGCCCAAGCCTTGTGCGCAACAACCCCTTACGGTGGACTTACGACGACTGCGGCTGGTGTAGGCTGCTCTGAAGACGCAGCATTAGCGCAGTAACAGAATGAAGGCATTAGTGGCGCTAGTGTCGCAATGTTCCTAGTTCCATAGAGCACGTTACGCATACGTCTCCAAAGCAAGCCACTACCATAAGCTGTTACGTGAAGGCACAGCTCGCTCCCGCACCATCCATTACTCTCTCAAATCAACACGCCGCCACACACACGACGAACACCACACTACGAAAACATGACAAGATTTCTCTATCTAAATTACAAGTCCGCCGCGGGTGAGACGCCGGCAATGCTCTACATACAGGCGGGTCCTACAATCGGCTCATTGGCGGAACCACGTCGACGAATAATCTAAAATGGTAACGAAATATAATATTCAAGGAAACGAACCGATGCGTTCTTAAAATAAGAACGTACGCTAAAACAATTCATAAAGCGTAACAACATATTGCACGACAATGAGATTAAAGAGAAATGAACTAGAAATTTAAATAACGATATATTACAATGATCACCATCATAGTATCGTTACATGCATAGGACTTATCCGTAAATCAAAATAGCCTAAACTAGAATACTATATCAATATAATATAATTATTTGTGTAAATATAAAGTTCTATGTCTTGTGGTGAGTGTAATATTTGACTAGAGGCGGGCGGCGGTTTTGCTATCTCTACCGTATGTGGTAGACAAACCCTATGCCCTCCAACCACACACAGAAATAATGTAGCATTTTCTGTCAATGGTACATATTTTTAAGACACATATTGGGATTGAGGAAATATCATGCCTAGCAAACTTTAGAACTTCTTAAAGACAAGTTCTTGTTTCGTTATCAGAATAATTTTACAATTTCTCTAACAGGATTTTGTGTCATTCTGTGTGCGGTTAGTTTAACTCTGAGCTCACTACCGTTATTAACTGTAAGTACGATTCATGCCAAGTTAATTTAACTAACAATTTGTATGCGTAAACTTTATTTAAAAGTGGTATATATTTAGCGTCTAACAAGCCTAAATATAACAAGGTCATACGAATTTACAATACAAATGTACTACATATGCAAGTATTATGTAATGCCAATAGAATAAGCATTACAAAAAACGGACGGAAATGTATGGATTTAACGTTTGATTGATTCATTTGTAAGCGGTTAGAAACTGTCATAGTTTTTTAAAATTTTAATCACATACCTAATTTGTGCGTCTGACGTAGGTCAGAATACGAATAATTTAGCAGGCAAAAGAAGCTATCATAAAAATGTTTAGTAGGTGGTTAGTGGACTCAGAGTTATTTGCGTATTTTTATAAATAGCGTAGATATATAATAATTATTAAGCGTTCGTCGACATGAATTAATTGATTTAGAGACATTCTTATTCATATAGGGTAACATTTATAGGGGCAACACTGGAACTTTATGGTACACCTGTCATATTTAACGCTTCTTATAAAAATACTGGCGATGCCGTATCTCCGTTGACCGTCGTTCGGCAGAAGGAGGAATTTGGAGTGGAGCGGCCCTCTTGGGGGTTACGGCATCGCTCATTCCCTATTCCAGCGCCTACTGGGGCGTGAGTCCGCCCGCGCGCACGCATTAAGTCTAAGGTATCTCAGTATTATTTTTTAAATTTATATTGGTACATTTCGATTATGAATCTATATTTTTTTCTTGTCTGTAGAAATTACGCTAATTTTGTATTTTCTTTAGCTCGCGCACCTCCTCCTGTTGGCTCCCCGAGTACGCATTACGTCACGTATTTTTAACATCTTAACACGAATATTTTATATATATATAATTTCATACATGTATAGAGACATGAAGTCACGAAACAAAAAGCTGGGAGAGCGCTCCATTGGAAATTGACGTGGGTTCGCGTGGACCGCTTGCACACAATATTTACAATACAATTTAATTTCTAAGCAATTTGATTGTACATTTTATCAGCAGTGCTATACAATGCGTGTTTGGGCGCGGATTTAACGGATGGTAAGTGATCTATCAATTTGCTTAATGGTACTTAGATCTGTAAATTCATTTCAATGTAAGACTTGTGAAATTTAATAGAGCTTGTGTGGGATACTATTGAACTCCGTGTGCTAGCGGCTTACGAAGATATTACACAACATATATATGAATATTTATACAAACGGACTGTACAATCCATTATGTTGATATTATACTCTTTTATATCACAGCCCATTTGGAATTTACAACACATAATAACACGTTCTTTTGAAAGAAGGCCCTAAGGATTTCGGTCTTATGTTGAAGTGCACTTTGATTTGTACACAGCGTTATTACCAACATTTAACTTTATGTCAACAATATTCCCAATATTATATTTTTTTACTAAAGTGTACTACCGGATGCACCGGTCGTACCAAACGTCACAGATCTAACTGAAATAAACTGTTTTTGGCGCGAAATATTGCATGTCAGGTAGCGGCTAATGGGCGTTGCATTAAATGTCAATTTCATAACATTTGTATATTCTTTTGTTTCTTGGTTGGCAGATTAGCTTACATTTTATGTTTCCTCATAATATAAATGCGATAGTTATTTATACAAGACATTGGCACGACCGAGTTTTCGGCACCACACACACTCATAATAAAATTTAACAAAATATAGGATATTACACTCCGATTTCGATATTTATCGTAGTACTTAAATTAGTTGTGATCAATGCGTTGGAGGGAGACAACAGCGTTCGCGTCGCCGGCGGTCCAGGCCGCATCTTTGCTACATTTATCTACTTTGATAAAAATCAAATATGAACTGAATGCGCCCAAATACAACTATGTCATAGCGACCTACGAGTGAGAACGGAAACAACGAAGAATAGACAAAGATACTGACGCGACCCCGGCGCTACATTTTTGCAATATACAATAATTAAAATACATTTTTTTCTTACATTTTCAACTTACTTAATAAATTCAGTTTGGCTTAGTTCAAGCAAATAACTAGTATAATAAATTTATGTTAAAAGTTTCAGTTAAACATTAAGTACTTAGAAGTAGAAGTATGATTACGAATGACAATTTTTTTTATAATAACGCGTCATTTAATAATAATAATAATAATAATTTAATCAAAGGTAATAAATTGTATATATAATAATATAATAGAGTAATTTAATGATTAATCGTTAATGATAAGAATGAAGCATTCCTACGCACTGATTCAATAAATTATTTTTAACTAATTTAGTATACTCGCCGAGTGGGCTTGCATAATTTAAGGTTAGTATGTTGGTAATGATATTCACTATACAATAAGTGTTTTAAATTCCTTGGAATTGTTGATAATGCGCAAAGAACAGCGCCTCGGGCGAGAGAAGGTATCCAACCGCCTCCTGAAAAAAACATAAAATATAATATGCGATTGTATTTTCTGTACATTGGAATAACTGAAATGTTTGCAACTAGAAATGTGACACAAGTCAGTAATTATAATAAAACTTTTTACAACCTATAAAAGGTAGAGATGATAATGCTGACAATACATCAGCCAGGTGGGTTTCCAGGGTTTTCCAGGTGGTAGAGCATAACATCCTTTCACAGTTTTTGGTGCACTTTTAAAGCCACGCTCGTCCGGGGAAGTACCACCACCCTTTGTAAAGTCGGCATAAAATAAAGTATGCATGACTTTTGGGGATG
>JAOCPS010000031.1:371516-384823 GCA_025505425.1 Graphium colonna | reverse complement strand
TATTTTATGCCGACTTTACAAAGGGCGGAGGTACTTCCCCGGACGAGCGTGGCCTTAAAAGTGCAGCAAAAGCTGTGCAGCAAAAGGGTGTTATGCTCTACCACCTCTAAAGTTAAAAAAAGTTAAACAAAGTCGAATAATTACGAACGTTCCGAATCGGAAACTAATTTAATTTAAAACGGCCAGGATGTAATTCGTCGGAATCTAATTTGTGATGCTGATTAAGAAAAATATACTGTCCGGACTATCGTTATACAGCCGTGAAAGTTTCGCAAGGGGATTTTATCTCAATTTTAAGACTGGCATGCCGTAAAAGTACTAAAACTTTGATATAAAGATGTTCATTTCACTCCAAATTTATATGATTTATATTTGTCTTTGGAGATGTCGCTCTTTAAAATATATGTAAGATATAACGGCCCAATTTACTTAGATTAGACACACTGAGACGGTGAAATTGCAGAATGAATAGAGCGTTCCTTCGTACAGATACCTTTTGAAGAGCTTTATTTCGTCCTTTATTTAATTTTGGAGACATTTTCTTAATAATTCTATTTCAAAGAGATTTATTTCTTGAGTTATTTAGAAACGGAGTTGTTATATAATAGCGGTCTCCAAAGGCACCTCAGTGGAGTATTCACGTTAATGTTGTGAATTTTACTTCATTAACATCAAAACTATGGTCCCGGTCTTTGATACATACAATAGATATATTTAAATAGCGTTCGAGGAATCAAGTTTTATTTTATATTCTATCGTACCTCTAAAGTCAATTAACCAAAAAATAATGATAAACATGAAGACATAATCGTAGCAGAGATAGATTCAAAAGTCTTAAGCGATCAGATAAAAGATAAAATGTTTAGTAAGTACAAAGAAAAAAAGATAAACCATTTAAATTCGCAAATATCTTTAACCTGTACGCTTGAATACAAACCGGTTTATTTAGCACAAAGTAGATATACCAGAGCGTTGGTAGCTCAGTGCCCGGGCGCTCGCCTTCAATTCTGTTTACTCGAGGCGAACCTGAGTTTGATCCCCGGTGCCGGCACCAATAAAGTTGATAATTTTTTTATTGCAATTTGAAGTGCTGATTTACCACGTGCTGTTCTAAGATATGTGAAGTTCGCCAATTTGCACTTTGGCTGCGTGGTGGACTATGCTCTATACCCTCTGTCTAGAAGAGGCCTTTGCCGAGTAGTGGGATAATTTAAAAATAGGCTTACTTTAAATAATTTAATTTGAAAACACATACATTTACACCCTAGGGGATTTAAACCTACTGTTCCTTATGGTTTTTACATATAAAAAATTATTGAGAATTAAAGAAAGTGTAATTTTAGTAAATGACAGGTGTATAATAAAACGTAAGTGCTATAAATTATATTTCAAATTATCTTTATCTGCACCTCCATATATTGATATAACGGTGGTGACAGTAAAAAATATTCACAACGTCTAAGTTTCAGTATGTATTGATTTTTATGCCAATATATTTCACTGAAATAGATTTTTTCATAATTTACCTACAAAATATAAATTTAGCCTGGCATATTACGTCTTAAAATACAATAATTCGCAGAAGGAGCCTCCGGCATCGTCGTAAGCGAACTTTAAGGAGGTACATCTACGAGTACGAAAAGAGCCTTAATTAGTGTATAATAAGCTTAACGTATATTTTCAAAAATAGATGTTAATACGATGGTAATAACGTCCACACTTGCGTTGTAAGCCATGAGACTGCGCAATCCCGACGGTGGAAGCCACTGAGCGAAGGAACGAACTAGTGAGTCGTAAAGAAATAGTATTCCGGCGGCAAAGGCCAAGGAAGACCATAAAAGGCGAGAGCACATTTTTAAATGAGGAGAATTTCAAAGCGACCTCCCTCCTACCCCTTCGCCTCCTAAATACGCCGGGATAACGGAGGGAACTCCAACAGAAAGTTCCGAGCATAAGTGAAAATAATCATATATTATCAAATATAAAAGTTTTCCGCTCCGACATGCAGTGAATATAAAGAAATGTGCCGGGTGGAGGACGTTCGTGTCGTAACCTCCAGTCGTTGACTTGAGGTAGACGAGACGTAATTGAAATAGTATACGTGGACAATGATTCTCTTAGAATTTTACGATGGTCATTTGAGAGTTATTATTATCTAATGTTTATTAAAATTGTACTTTAACAAATTTTGGCAACGTCTATAAATGATTTGAGAAACATCATACTAGATGAAAATATCTTTTACATTTTTTTTTTCGAAAAGGATAAAAAAATGACAGTCTCAAAACTAGACATTCGCCTTAAGTTTCTTGTTTCATCACTCTGAGATCAAATTATTTGCTAGTTATAAAACAATATTTCCTGATTAATTTATGATTAAACACATAAAAAAACAATTTAATTTTCTCCTATTTAGAATAAAATTTGCACATACAATTTGTTTTTACTGATTTAAATAAACACATAATATTTTTAATTTTTTATTCTAAAAAAATACCGAGAGTTAAATCTGTAACCCTGTTCTACAAAAAAATACAGTTCGAAGTCTAAAGAGGAGGTCTTGTTTAGTTTAGTGCTATTGCGCGATGCTTTGGAAAGTAATTTGTACACAAATAGAACTAACGTAGCAAGTAGCGTAGTCTTTAAGCTAAGAATTGAATGTATGCAGTCGCGTGCCTACGATCGCCAACACGGCTAAAGGCCAATTAAAGCAAGAACTTTCCTCGCCTTTAACTTGACTTACTTCGCGATATCACCTTAAAGAGTGTGAATAAAACGTTTATAACCGTGAAGGATTTATACTGATTTTAATATACAAGTAATCTCCCGAATTATTATCGCTCTAAATGTTTAAACTTGAAGTAAAAACTTGATATTCTTTTTAGTGATAATTTGTAACAACTTGCAATGGAATATCAACTACATTGAAATTTAATGACATAAAACAATTCAAAATAAATAATTCTATCTGCTAGCCCATACATTTTGGGTATCACAAATACAGTAACAAATGATTAAAAAGGGCAAATGTATGTAAAGGGAAAATATTTTTGGTCAACCTTATGAATTAATACATATTGTCGTTTACATATAGTGGTTAAACGGTGGTAAGCGTGGCTGTCGTATTCAATAGCAAATTGTGGATTGTAATGCTAATGTTCATGTTGCGGCAGATCACAGTTTAAATTAGTAAAATCACTCCAATCTAAAGTGCTTTTCATGAACTTTCATGTGCCAAACTCACAGTGTAAAGTAATACGTAGTTTGTAATAGTTATATAGTATTTAAAATATATTTCAAATTATAACGTTAACTTCATATTTTTGCATGAAAATTATGCCTTTATAATTACGTAAAAATAAAATGCTATATTGTAATTATATCATAAAACCAGATCTTTACTGTTACAAAACATTAGACAGGAGTAAAATTATATTACGTTAGGAAATGTCTCCATGCACGTCAAAATTTATTATAGCATATGAAATAACGATTAATTAAAACGATTTTAGATTTTTCAATCAGCGATCTTAATAACGGAGCAGAGTCGCTACACGTAAAGCGCGCGATGAAAACAAATTATGAGTAACGGTAGGCGGTGGCATGTTATTACACGTCACAAGTCAAGACGCATAAAGATAGTAATTTACTTTCGCGTACGAGCCAATAATCTCGCACGTTACCGACGCAAAGGGTTCTCCAGTATCAAACGAAAGGAAACACGCTACGAAAGCTACGAGACGCTACGAAGGAGCTACGCACAGAGAAGCCTCCCTAGAAGCGTTATATACGGTGCCGTTTTATTATGGGTGGCAGTGCTTTCGCTATCTCATTTCAATTTAAACGCTCCATTGATTGCAGATGCCTTGAGCATTTCGTTCGCGGCTTGGTGAAGGAAGCCCGATACTTCAAAGTGGCAGGTAGGGACGCGGCTCGTCTTCCTGTCGCCGTGGTGGATATCTATGGCAGTCGGCTTGTCGAAGTCCTATGCTAAATACTCATTAAATTGCTGGAAAAGAATTCGCCCCAATTTATAAGACATTCGGCGGGCAATTTTTCTTGTTTAAATCAGCACGCTCACTCACGTATAGCACGTCATGTTCTTGTTAGTTTTAGAGTGGGCACGTCCCGAGATCGACTTCTCTCGAAAGTTTGTGCGCTCTATGGAATAGTAAAAATTATAAAAATTAGCTCATTTTTCCCGACGGATTGCACGGGTGTGCCTGTTTCGAGAAAGATTTATTAAATACAAAAGCCAAGGAAAGAATCTCTAGACAGACTAGTTCATATTTTTTAGAACAGAAAACTTCACACAACATGCCACAAAACTCAAAATATCAAGTAACATTTATTTCTTGTACACGTAGCTGTTGACAATATTTTGAGTTCACGGTGAGTAACAAAACATTCTAAATATATATCGCCTTTAACGTGGCGGTATAAATAGATAGCTAATTTAGCCAGCGTTTAAGCTGCTACGCTATCAAATCTCAGAGCAAGTTACGGCCCATAAGGCGCGCTATCCGCCGCCGTAGAGCGTCACTCGTCAATCGCCCCGTCCCCAAGCTCACTTTTAAAACATGTCATTATTTTTTTTTATTATCGGAGCGCGAGCAAAAATGTACTTATTTCACGCTCCGCTGATCCGAAAATGTGACATCGGCAAGCGGAGGCGCACGCAGCCTATACGAGTGTATGGCGAAATTTACGAGGTGATGCTTGTGATATATCGTGATGTGTGAACGGTCACATTACAGTTGCGAGTTCTTATAAGAGTGACGTGGTTGTCTCATGTAAACGACAACGAAATATTGTATCAGATAACAGGGTAGAAAAGAAGCTATCCTTCTTGAGCTTAAAACTAGCTTTTGTAGAATTTTAAATTTATGTATCCAGTTCTCATAAAAATATGAATAATCTATAATCTAAATATGAAGATTTTGAATGTAAAAAAATGTACCTTAATAAAGTGAAGAAGAAACCGTAACAATCAATTTAAGAAGCAAGGTTCATATGAGAGAAAATAAACATTAATTAATAAGTTACTTATTTTTCACCATAAAATATGTCACGAGTTCATAAGATAGTAGAAATATCCTTCTTCGTAGAAACAATAAAAATATTTTGACAGATATATTGACATAAAGAAATTTCTTACGATGGACATAAAAATTGTTTGTTCATTGGCATGGCAGTTTTATTTGTCACTATCTATGATATCAGATTCGAGAATTAACTGCTACAACGACGTAGTTGTACAGTACCCCGATTTACAAGTTAATGGTTTTCAGTTAGGGATAATCTTGTGTTGTTGTTTTCTTGTTAAATAAAGATACCAGCAGGCGTTGAATGTTGATAAAAAATAGAGTTCGATTGTTTACTGAATCCACCTAATGGTAAGACATACTGTCCGACCACTCTTTGGTCGTATAACATATCGATCCCAACGTATTGTTTGCATAAGAAAATAGGTAGGGCAATTACTAACTTAACTTAACACGTATTGGCCCACGTCGCATCTTTGCAGTTAGCTGATATTTTGTAAATCGGTCGCTGTAACCAAAAGTAGGGAGGATATTTTGAATATAAATAAGATAATGAGAGACCAAATATTTTTTGACTAACTCAAGATTGGGGAATAATTACAGAATAGAAATTGTTTTTAACTCAGAAAAAAACTTATTTTATTGCTGTTTATTTTTTTGTTATAATGGTATGGTCACAGTCAATAGTGGTAATTGCTTCCTTTAATTTTATTATATTCCATAGTAATAGTAAGATAAATCAATCTAGATGTCTTATACACCGCTTTCAAAGTTACTTTAGTATGCTAATTCGTATGTCGTTCGTTAGATTTGAAAGCAATCCGATGTCTTATGTGTTCTGCCTATAATTTATATTGCTCATAAATCCAAAAATGTTTGCGCTACAATATAATATTTCAAAAAGAGTACCAGAGAGAAAGAAAGAGACAAAGAAAGAAAAAGTGAGAATAGACCGTTATTAGTTATTGGCTCTAGTAATAAAAATATGTAAATGATGATATATTGTTAATTAGCAGTTAAATGAAGATGTGTCCATCTGCGCTTATTTGTATGTATATATTTCCACATAGATTATTAGTTTAGATGGAAACAAAACTGGACTGTTTCAATAACCTATGGATAACCAGCTAAACATCCAATTTCCATAGTTAAAATAGTTAAATAACCATTGCTAGCCGAGTCAGTGAGATGCACTAAGTAACAATTTCTATTTCACCGATTTTTTCCCAACAATGTAATTGTTAAACGGATGGCAAAGAGCAAAACGACTCTCATGTCAGGGTCACTAGTATACTCAAGCGTAACTGTTTCATGCATAAACTTTTGGAATTGCATGCGGTTATGATTCTCATAAAAGAGATTTGATATTTCAAAGTTCAGACTACAACAAAGTGGGTTCAATGGGTGAAATTATTTCGTATCCATCGTCGTTAAATATGAAATTATACTTTACTGAAAATCAGGTGATCAATTAGCTTTATTGTAATTATTCTTAAAAGTTTTTTTACACGAATAAATGGATGTTCATGACAGATGATACACTTTGAATGAAATATAGTTTAAAAACTGTTAAAGATGTTTAAGAAATGAAACTTTTGAGAAGAATTAAGATGAAAAGAAATATTTGCAGTTTCAATCATAAAAAATGCTTTAACTCAGTTGCTGACAAACATGACGGCAAGTTGTCCCACAATTCTACTTGCTTGCTACAGAGCTTTTAATCTCCGTAGTAAAGTCTAGATTGCTAATTTGATTATTTTTTTTAATACAAAAAAATGTCACCAACACGACTGCGAGGCTGGTAGCACTTTATTACGATTTTTACGAGCAAGTGAAACGTTGAACTTGAAACAATGATTGTTTAACTTCATTAAGGCGTGTCGGGGCGTAATTGCGCTACATTAAAATTTTATCGCGCTCACAATGTTTTCGGTTTTAAGCGATTTCATAAGCTTTCGGTTAGTTCTTGAGCTTAAGGACGTAGTTTTTGCATTTTTATTTGGTTAATGTCAAACTTAAGGGCATTTGTACGTTAAGTCGTTGTAAAATAGTTGTTTAATATGCATATAAGTACATTTTTTATGGAAAGGAATACAAACGAGCTGACGGTTCACCTGATGGTAAGCAATCTCGTCACCTATAAATACACACACCATCTGGAGAGTTATGTTTGCGTTATCAATCTGGGAAGTTGGATTAAGTATTTGAAGAGGAAAGGAGTGGGACAAGAAAAGTGTAGAAATAGCCATCAGGCAACCCCAGGTCACGTATATTTTATTTTCTGCCGGCTTTGTAAAGGGTGGTGGTATTTCCCCGGGTGAGCGTAGCCAAAAATGTGCAGCAACAAACTGTGAAAAGATGTTATGCTCTTCCCCATATAATACATTAACATGTATTTTTATAATTTATTTAATAATAAGTATTAAGTAGTAATGTGAAAGCTGATTTTAATGGATATTTTTGTTTCATGCTCATGTCAATTAAGCAATATAACGAATTTTGATTAATTTTACAATTTAAATATTGTATAATATAAATATGACAAATTTTTCTAGATATTAATTTTAGAATCTCATGCGAGTCATATTAAAATTTGTACGTATACCGCTGATGTTACCCTGAAACCTTGGTTACAGGCAGGCCGAAAAACATGATATGAACGAGGCCTTCGGGCGAGCTCTCTGGTGTCAAAGGTGCTAATGACACACGGCATGCGGTCTCGTAACCCCACGCCTCTACGCCTTCGTAGGCGTTTCGTAACCCCACACTGCTACGCCGTAGGCGCGTTATTACGTAATCACCGACTATTAACGCGCTATCCTACGTAGGTTAAAGCGCTTCTAATTACTACGGTTTTTGTGCGGTTCCCTTTTTGTTTACTGAGTTTATTATGTTTTAGGCGGTTTGCTTTGTTAGCGTACTTGTAGAGTTTGTGTAACAGTTTGCGTGAACTGTGAAGTAATGATGATTATACTGGAACACTTATGGCGTAGTATATCCGTAATCAGACTAATAAAGTAAACATTTTGATATAAATGGACTTTGTTGTTTCACGATATTTTACACAGATATAGTGTATAATTTTTGAATTAAAAAAAATTTGAAAAAACATTGTGATTTGCAATCGAAAAAATAAATATACACCATTAATCTGCTTCTTAAGCAGCTCTCATTTCTAATGTTCTTCCGTCTAAACAAATATTCAAGCATAGAAAAAAATTCGAAGGCAATCTTCTCGCGCGCGATTCAGCCGTTGAAGGCATATTAAAAAGCCTCCATCCGCAATTTCGAAACTACCTAGCAATCTCGTCTTACGCCGGCGGCCACCTGATTTTCGCGCCTATATTTAATCCCCACCCTTCCCCCTGCTTGTTGGACCGCAAGCCGTGCGTGAAAAGGTCGCTCCCGCGTATTATGATCCACGAACGTGACCTCTGCGGGCCTCGGAAATAGATTTCGACAACATATTGAGCGGTTTGTCGAAGGGATGTTTCACTTCGATATCATTCGGTACGTTGGCCGTATTACAGTGTCGGACGTATTGACCTGGGTATTGGCAAATGGTTGAAGGTTTTATATGTTTTGATGTTAGATGCTATGTTCAGACTGAATATGAAGTTGTGTATATAAACATGTACCTGTATGATAGCGATATAGTAGTAAGTTCCGATTATTTTCCGAATGTTTTGTAAACAGAATTTGAGACATCGAGTTTTTTTGTGTTGTCGTTAAAGTACTTCGTAGTGTAGTATATCATTTGATGCATGAGAATATTTTGGAAATAAGCAATAGAATTAAATTTATTTTTATCTTTTTTGCAAATGATATGGTTTTATTTTATCATTATTTGTATATTTATTTTTATTTTATTGCAGAAATTGCATAATAAAAGTTGCGTTGTTCAATTTGCTCAAGTTGTTGATACAATCATAATCGATTATTGAAACAAATAATTGAAATTATTTGTGTTTCGAACCAATGCGTTCTTGATACTTTTTGTATACTCACTTTATAATAATTTTAAAACTCAACTTGTTCTTTAATGTTTCGTGTAAACAGTTTTTAATTTGTTAGTTAATTTTATATGTTTCACGAACACAAGCATTCTGGAAGGAAAGTACCATATCAGGTTTCAAATGTTTAAGAAAAACCTAAGCTGTATTATATATCTCAGCGTACGTTTACAAATTATTTGATCTCTTTAATAAAATTTATTTTATTTTTTGCAACTTATGATGTATTTAGGTTTTTTGCCACTTAAAATCAAAAGTAATCTACAACGTAGGTACCTCTATGTAAACGAAAGCCATATATAATTATTTAAATACGAAATAATATAGCACAGAATATTTAGTAAATTGTTTACGGTCTCTCACAACTAAAATGCTTTTTATTCTCTTACAATTAGTATGGTGTAAAAAACATTATTATTATTGTTCATGACTTAACATAAAATGAATTGATCAGGTAATCGGGCGTTCGTAGAACTCGAGGGATGAGCGGCGCAAAGGCAATTTGCATCCTCAGAGGAGCTGCACAACCTCTTGTTCAATATTTTACGTGTACGGGAATATAGTTACGGTACAGGTGCGAAGGGTAAACAAAAAATGTATTTTCAGGCGATCGCGCGGTTCTCAGGATAAGAACACGTGATATTGTATAAGTTTCAACGTTACGCTCCGTCGTAGAGGTGATGGAGCGCATCTGTATTTATAAAGTCGATGTTGATGGGTAAATATGTGCATAATTTGTATGTCAGGGATGTTATATGTATTTTCGCCTTCAGCTCAATCGTTAGTTATAGTGCCATAAATTATGATCATTAGTATATAAGACTATTTTTTTAATACAATATCTATAGTATTAAATAATTGAAATGTGCATTGCAAAATTAAATCCAATATTTTTATTCACATACTCTCCGCCAAAAGCTTGGAATTTTTATTGGTATGCTGTAGTTGACAGATTTCGTACCATCATTCCTGAGAACGTCTACCACTTGCTCAAGGTTTTGGTCAATGCTGTGGTGGTTTCCACGATAGCCACTCGGTACTTCAGATTTAACTAAAACGTTTCACATCCTATAGCAGTTTGGAGCAGATTCGATTGGATTCGAGTGTGGATCTCTCCAAGCGGACACGTTTAACTTTAAATGAATATATCATAGAAATACCCTTAAAAGTTGGTGACTACTTTCATTGTTTACCCTGTTAATCACTGAGTCGTCTCTTGTTCAAATGTTCCCTATGATTTCTGCTACCAAAGTCATGGATTCCTACTACCGACTCGCCGCAATTCTGTACACCCGCTTTTGCATTAAAGTCTTCTATAATAACATTGTAGTGGGCCTTAGTGGTAGGATGTAATGCATTCGAAATGTTCTCGAACATTGCTTTTTTTTACATCATCATCCAAGTGTGTTAAGGTCGGTGCGTACACTTGCACTACCTTGAGGCTATACCTCTCAGTAAGTTTTATAATAAGATAGACCAGCCTATTCGATACACTAGACATTTTTACGACGTTACTATGAAAGGCCTTGTTGACAAAATTACCAAAGGTGAATTGTAAAAATGCCGTGAAATCCGAAGTATTAAGGTATTACTTATAGAACACGAGAGGTTAGTAATTTTTTTTAACATTACATTCAGTAAATTGATTACATTTCCTTTTTATTACACGAGATTATTATTATTATTATTAAACGAATGAAGTATGTACTATTCACTTCGTCATAACTTATCACGTTTCAATCAACTTTAAAAAATCAGGGGAAGCTAGTGTGACACCCATTTTTAAGGTAGTTTCAGAAGGACGTCGTACATTATTTATAAGCACTATCTAAATTCTTCTATTGAGGTAAGAGGCAATAAGGTCAATCAAGAAAGCATCAAAAAAAGCTATTGGGCTATAGTTACCCGGATCAATATTCAAGGTTAATGCAATATAAGGTATTATTGTATTAGGTAACTGTACGGATATACCCCATAAGTCACCAGTATTTTTATGATTAAAAGTCTTAAAACATTTATCATTTGTAGATACATACTCAAACTTAAAATGATAATCGCAAATGTATATATTATTTAATAGTATCTAAGAAAAATTATTGTAATACAGATGTAACTTCAACTGGGATTTTCGAAAAAAATAGTTCTTAAAATAGTAAGCTAAATTATTTTTGAAGCTATTGGACACAGTATTCATTACAAATTTCACAGGCTCTCTAAATAATTTGCATTTTTCAGATATACGTGTATGGTTATTATCTGAGTTTAAGATTTTATTTATAATAAATATAGAATTAGCCTGAACACAAATCTTTTTGAATAATTTAGAATAATGTTTCACAAGGTTTTGAAACTATGGGTATGAGATTCAAATGCCTCTCATTGTATAATTATTAAAGAGTGTATCTACTTTTGTATATATCTACTATGGTCTAATTACTTTTAATTTAATTGTAAACAGAAGTCTACCTTTTTAAAATGTTATTTAACGAATCTAAAAGAAAATTTAAAAAATCGGTTTAGTATAAATTTGGATTTTCAACTTCTATGTCGTTAGAATCATTGTACTGAACTACTTTATCTTTAATCATCTTGATTATATTATCAGTAACTGGTTTTATTACTTATTGAAAATTGAAGGTTGAAGTGGTCAGAACTTAATTTATTACAACTGATTTATTTCTTACTTCATTGTGACAGAACACATTATATATGCATGTAATAGACCAGTTAGTTACACACAAAAATATTTGTTAGTTGAAATGATTCAAACAATTTCAAGAGCCTATTACTTAGCTGTGTTACTTGCAATAAATATATATTTAAATATCCACACACTATTACAGATTCACTATTGGAGCATAATTTACTAAGAACATAATCCATGTCTTCTTCAAACATTTCAATTTCACCTGAAGGGGGCCGGTACACGCACGAAAAGCTGACAGTATACAGTTAAAAACTAACGGTTTCGCAATTTACGTACTTAATTCATACTTAACGTTCTCATTAACCGGAAAATGATAGTAAAGTAGAGGAACATTGAAGTCTCATTCAACTCGCTATTAGAATTAAGCCCGTGACCGGAGATTGCCAGTCTACGTCCACTACCACAAGGTAACTGTAGTTTTATACCTAACTACTTTAAAACAAAAATTCCCCAGTTTTTAAAGAGGTAATTCTTTTAATTTACAGTAGATTAAGCGTAGCGTAAGTAACTTGATCCGTGGATTCTCGAAAGCTCATCGTAGTCGTCGGAGTGAAACACACATATTAAAAACTAACTACTTTCGCGGTTTCATCTGCGTAAATATTTCCCGTTTTTGCCACATTATTCTTTATTGCCCCGCTCCTATTAGTGATGTTATATAGACCAAAGCCTTCCTAAACACATGGACTATCCAAAGCTGTAAGATTTTTTTTTAAATTTGGACCGGTATTTCCAAAAAACTGCGCGTAAAAACATACAAAGAAAATCTTTAGCTTTATATTTTAATCGATTTTAGAGCGTTATGTTTTGTCGCCCATAAGACCGATGTGTTACTGCATTGAGAGCTCAATGTAATGGCCGTGCAGTAAATTACGCTTAAGCAAAAATGTAGAAAGCGTTCAGTTTTATAACAATAAATGGAAACATTGGAACCGCGCTAGTCGTTATTAACACTGTCGCCTCCATCGAAATAGATTGAAATTAAACGGGGCGAGGAGTTTTTTTTTTTATATAAAGTAATATCGCGAGCGGGAGAAACAAAAGCGCCGCGCTGAAAAAAAATTGCACGTTAAAAAACCTTATTGTCCGAAAGTCTTTAATAAAGAGAAAAGATTCATAATTACAAAGAGCGGGACGATATTAAGCGAGCAAAGTTATGCATAAAAGAACCTTTTCGGTGCGCGCCCGGTCCCGTCGTTTACTTTGTAACTGATTGATGTAACTTACTTTTGGCTAATTCTTTTTCGATCAATAGTGAATAACAGAATTATTGCCTCTATATATAAACAGAAATTTACAAAAAGAAATTATGTTTATATACAGTCATATATGTACATACAGATTGTAGAATTTAAATAATATAAAAGTTAGTTGATTTTCAAATAGAATATCGTTAAATATCCTACTAATTATTGTTTATTACCAGAACTTGATAACGTGAATCTGATTATATTTAACTTTTGTAAAGTCTCTTTAAAGCGAGGTATGATAAGAATTACAATTATATTCAAATATTAAAAGCACCTGTCTTAAAAGAAATTA
>JAOCPS010000031.1:91057-102879 GCA_025505425.1 Graphium colonna | reverse complement strand
AACCGCGATAAAATCCGTAAAGTTGTATTATTTAAAAATGTCTAATATTCGCGTAAGTCTCAAAAACAAAACTAACTGATTTTCAAAATTCTTTCGTTATTCGAAAGTGTACGGTTATGAGATCGTCCCATATAATTTTCAGAAAATCAGTCAAACAGTTTCTTTAATAAAAACTAAATTACTGATAATTTTATTTCAAACGTTCACTTTTAAGAACTTTGAAGTTGGTTACGTTTTTAGAAAGGCTCGGGTCCTGAGGCTGAGACGGATGGACGGACGGACTATTTTTGGAGATAATTTTATTCGTTTATACGATTTTGTTCAATAAAAATGGAGAAAGAAGAATCATTTATTATCTCATAAATCACAAAGATATTCTACTGATTGTCGGCAATAATTGTTGTTCACCGAAATTCCACTTGTAAACTGTTAATGTTGTTTTATTGAGAGGATGACAAACGAGCTGACGGTTCACCTGATGTTAAGCGATCCCGTCGCACTTGGACACACACAGCATCCGAAGAGAGGCTTGTGCGTTTCCAGCCTTGGTATTTGGATACAATAGGTTTATTGGTTAGGTAGAAAATAACATCCTTTCCCAGGTAGATAACGCACTGGTGACTCTCCGGATGTTGCATGTGTCCATGGGCGACGAAGTCACATACCACCAGGTGAACCGTCTGCTCGTTTGACTTCCTTTCCATAAAAAAGGTGAATGGGTTAGGAACATAATAAGGATTAATTTTATTAAAATTTACTTAAATATTTTTTGTGCATATGAAACCTAGCTCTCATTCTATGATTTCATCAGATTGTACAACGGAAAGGCGGCGGAAAGTGAGTTGAAGCAAATCTGTTCTGATCAGCACACGTTTGGACAGGATCTTGTGAAGCACAACTTGATTGTATTCAAGAATGGAGAAGGTGCTTTGAAGGTGAGTAGTTAGTTTAACTATTCATATGGATATACACGTTGACTGATGTGTCTGTCAATTCTAGAAGATGTTTTATCTGGGGATATTCTGAACATGAATGGCGCAAATAATTACGCAATTCATGTTCAGAGTGACGGGGGCGCTCAGGGAGTTGACGATCCACGCGTGCAGCTGATCGGGCGCCGCGCTGAGTATCAACATTTTATCCATTTCTTGAAAAATTTTGTCAATAATTGTGCCTCTAATTTTGTTACATAAATATTATGACAATCGAATACCGAATGCTTTCCTTTGATCTCGTTAGTGCCATGACGGTAGAGAAACGAGCAGACAGTTCGCCTGATGATAAGCGATCATGTCGCCTATAGACACACACAAAATTCGAAAAGTCGCGAGCGCTTTGTCAATCTGGGAAATTGGATAGAATAGGTTTATTGGAAAGGTCGAGATTATGGATTTGGAGTAAATGGACTGGGAAAAGAAAAGGGTAGACATGGCCATTCGGCATCCCCAAAAGTCAAGCATACTTTATATTATGCTGACTTTATAAAGGGCGGTTGAACGTCTCCGGGCGAGCACGGTCGTAGATGTATAGCAAAAGCTGTGAAAAGATGTTATGTTCTAATTCTGGAAAAAAAGACTGTTAGGCAAAGGTCTTTAGATATAAAGTATAGGAACTATGCCCTTGATTGATACTTCACATATTTCAGAAATGTTATTTCTTAGATATGCGGGTGTCCTCACGATATTTTTGCTAACCGCTGAACACGTCGTAAATCAACAATTAAAACAAGTTTATTTTCTCAAAAACTGACTTCAAACGCCTTAAAAGTATACTTTCGAAACATATCTTCTCCGTTATTTTGATTTTAAAAACAAACTAATGCTATTTTTATCTCATTTATTTTGCAAAAAAAAAAATTACAAAGTAATATAACTAATCTAATTACAATAATCAAATAATCCTACTCCTCGGGGCATGGTGCCAAGAACGCTGGCTGCATTTTCTCGCTTAATGGTTATACTTAACCTTTGGGCGAGGAAACAACCAGGCCTCTTGTCGCCGGCCACAAAATAAATTTTATGAAAAAGCTCTTTAAAAATTTATTGGTCCTTGGACCCCATGGACCTAACCTTTTCATAGCAAGCGGCACAAATAGGTAGTCTGCACTGATGGACTCGTATTTGCGACACTTGCTCACTTCAGCTGCCTCTGATGCCGCCCCGGCTCTTACTGAAGTTGCCCTTTTAAAATTCAATTATTTAAGTTAATATTTCTCAGTATTATTTTTGACCTTCATTGACCTTCTTGCAAACAGAGCGGTTATATACGTTTGCCCTGTGCATTTGTCTGTGGCTCCTGCAAAGCCTCACGTAATATTATGCTTGTATTGCAGTCGTGCTATTTCAACAGCGTAATTGCCACCAGGCTCGATATATTACATTTAAGCGTGTTAAATCTGATATTTTATATGACGCCCGCCCAATCAGATAAAGCCCGTCCAATTATGTCTTCAATAAAGACAGAGTTGGACTGACTTTATGTTTTTTTTTTCTTGAAAAGGTACTCGCACAGTACGGAGTTTTCTTAGCTAGGAATCCATTAAATATGTTTAGCATTGTGTCTGTACATATATCTGACATATTTCAAAACTCTTAATTGGTTCTTCTATAAAGATACCTTTATCATTTGTCATATGTGTATGTACGTAGTATGTTAATTTTTCTTCCTCCCAGTCTTATTTCCAAATTACTTGGGGTCGGCTCCAAATCCAACCAAATATTACCTGAATGTCAGTCTTTATACAGAGCGATCGGCACCTAATTCGCTACCCAAGGGATACTCTGTATTTGAAGGATGGATTAGTTGTCAGGATATTTGAAGGCACTGACATCCTTCAACATCTGTTAAAAATAACCGGGACCGACTTTTGGGCATGTAGCAGCCCATCTAACGCATGAATCATGTTTCTTAGGCAATCGGGTGATCAGCCCGCAATGCCCTGACCCAACCAAGAAACAACAACACAAAGTCGTTTTCCCCTCGCGGGATTCGAACTCACGGCCTCCGGTTTGTAAAGCATCGGAGGCGGTTCATGTATGTAGTATGTTCTATGTATATGTACGTAGTATGTTGAAGTGCTAACAGCCTAATGGATGGACATCCGATCACGTGGTTAAGGGTTCGAATCCCGCCACTCGACTATTGGCGTGTATCATATCCTAAGACAAGCCTAGAGCTTAGTTGGATTGGTTAAAAAATATTAGTAAAATTTCAAATAATTTGCTTGCGTTAGCATTGCTCCGAAATGGCTCGACTAATTTAAACAATTTTTTTGTACATTTGGTGGATATGAGAATAGTCATTTAATATTTTATGGGTGGTAGAGCATAATATCCTTTCACAGCTTATGCTGCACTTATACGGTCGAGCTCGCTCGGGGAAGTACCACCTTCCTACACAAAGCCGGCATAAAATAAAGTATGTATGCCACTTCTTTCCCCTCCTAATCCTTAATATATTCCCGATCTGTCCTATCCCGTAAACATGTTTTATCCAATTTCCTAGGTTGACAATACTCACACACGCACACGCACACACACACACACACACACACACACACACACACACACACACACACACAACTTTCCAGATGTTTTGCGTGTCCATGAGCGACGGGATCACTTAACATCAGGTGAACCGTTTGCTCGTTTGTCATCCTGTCCATAAAAAAAATTGACATCACAACGGCAGGAGTCATCTAATAGTACATTAATAACCATACAGATACGTCGATGTCTCGGGAAAATGTTGCATTCTTTAAAATGTATGCATAAAACATTTGCGTACCGTCACAACACCTTTATTATTGTGTGTCATAAGAACGCACATCATACATACAGTAGCTATCTGTTTATTAATAACTGGTTTTTCCATAGACTTAATGTAATTTTTTTCTGTAATTTATAGATACTTAACTATTTTTTACACGATTTAGTTTAATTTTTTTTTAATTAACCCGTAAAAGGTTGTCAACAGGATGACTGATTCACTTAGGATATTAAACGAGAGCACTCTATACGCGATTGTCATCATATTTATATTGACATAAAAAAATTACGGGCGTAGTTTTCGACCGTTTTGTCCAATAAATTATTAAAGTGTTGATACTACGCGCGGCAGCTGATCAGCTGTATGCGCCGCTGATCGTCGAATCCCCGAGCGCCCCTCCACCTTACGTTATCCGACCGCGCCGTGTCTGCTACGATGAACATGAATTGCGTAATAATTTACTCGGTGGCAAGTCAACACTTATTCTTAATAATAATTTTGTTCTTCATATATGATCTCCACGTATGTTATCTTTGAGTATTGAAAGTGATTCGTCAGTCGTCTATATATTATTAGATATTTAAAATTTGTTTATTTCCATCACAAATTCGTTATTTTTACTAACTTTTATACCAAATCTCAATGCAATCTGTTCATTAACAGACAACCTAGTGATCCTATAAGGGATCCTGAAAATATAATTATCAATTTACGGATATGTTTTTGTCGAACTCGAAAACAGACACGCAAATAAAATAAGCATCGCTATAAATCTAGGATAAAATAGAGGGTAGAACTAGGAACAAATAGAGGAGGAGAGTGAAACACAGGTTATATTTTTACACAAAATTAAAACCAACTTGAACCATCGTAGAAGTGAATTTTTGTAATGTGACTGAACAGATATTTTTGAACATTTTATGGGACTTATCTGTAAATATATTCATTCAGATAAAAAAAAAATTTTCAAATAATAAATAAAACATAAATGGCGGAAAAACAGGGTAACAAACAATAAAATGAAGTCGGTAAAAAGTGAACAGAGTCTGTCAGAAGTCTTAAGAATAAAGTTTTGTGTTTTTATAAATATTCTTAAAAAAAATAATTTTTCGTATCGCTTCGCAAAAGCTGGAGTATTGATGTGTCAAACTTAAAAATTCAAAACAGAAAAAGCCTCCTATTTTTTTAAACGTTTTCATATTATTAATCATATTAATAAATATGATTAATAAAATTACATCACTCTATGAAGGTGCGGGAAGTAAATTCCTTTTTATAACGGTAGAGTTATAATATGATCAGCAAAATCATGATGTATAAAATAATATTATAGAGACGGTAAACAAAGTATAAAAAAAACTGTAAAGGACAATTTTATCCTTTACAGTTTTTTGGAACGAAGTTTCTTATGGGCCGTAGCGAAGGGGTACCCTAGCTGGCATAAAACATCCGTAACGTTAAAAAAAATATATAATAATGAACTGCGTTCCTATCTGATGTCTCATGACACCATACGGTTTTTTCTTGTATATTTTCCATTGACAAGCCACAAAATAAGAACATAACCTATGTGGTCGTAGTCAATTAAATACACATTATTGAAAATAACCCGAAAACTACTTACTTAGTCAGATTTATACAGAATTTAAATAGGGCCACATGACAAGCACCAGCTTCTCAACAAAGAATCATAAAAATCGGTTCACCTTCTACACATACATAAAAAAATTAGAACCTTCTCCTTTTTCGTGTACTATAAAAGCATACAACATGACTGGTGAGAGTTGTGTTGTATTTATTTTAATTTAAAGCTATTGTTACGTGCTTTTAAAAGCCAATAAACAATACGTCTTACGTCAATAATCAAATGACATTTGAATATTGACGTAAGATGCATAATGCATAACAAATGACTGAATCGTTGTGTCACGAGAACGATAAATAAGGTATTTTAAAAATAATAGTAACGAAACGGAAAACCTGTATTTCGGGTTGAATTTATTGCATACAACGCATAAAAAACTAACCATAACACAGTACTATAAACATTCGACCTTGCCATTTTTCACTATTTAAGTGCAATTTTTTTATGTTGTTTGTTTCCTATTATTAATTTATTCGAACTTTTCAGAATCTGGTCCAAACAAAAGCTTAATCAGGCGGCGAAAATAAACTCCGTCGGATCATCTGAAAGAGGCTCCACAATAGGAAGGTAATTGTCATAACTTAAAGTTTGGACAAGAAAAAAAATATTGTAACTAAGTAATATTCATTATAATATTTATTGTTCAGGGTAAAACAAAATGGCGTCTCTAGACAGGACCTGTCAGAAACTAAATCTAAAAGGCGCTCAGCAGTTGAATCTGATTTCTCAACGGAATCAGCAGACTCGAACGACGATCTCCAAATTCTCAACAAGTCCATGACGATAAAGGTCTGCACGCCAGAGGACGACTTCGAGTACTTCAATTCACCGGTCCGTTCTTCAAACGATTACCCAAATGAAACCTTCTATGCCGATCCGTTCTACACACCGCGTAAAGTCAAACCCAAAGCAGACGATTATATGAACGAAAGACACAGGGAGATCATCAATACAGAGATATCTAGCTTCGAGTTCACGCTTCTAATAACAGATCTTCTACAGGAGTTATGCAAAGCGGAGAGCAGTCTGACTGGCTCCGAAGGCTCGCAAATCTCCATGCAATGCATCAACTTCTCTTTGAAAAACCTTTGCTCACTGCAGTTCGGGTCTCTTCCTGCAATGACCAACTATAAAACCGAAGAGGTGTCGAGAATTAAACTGGCACTGACAGAACTCCTCATGGTGTCCCTAGATAAGGTGCTGATCCATTCCGATCTCTGTGCCAAACTCATCAACAACGGAATACTCCCAATGCTACTTAGAATTTTAGAAGACGTTATTTGTAAATGTAGCAGTAAGTATAATAGTAGGGAAGAAAACTCCACTCGTGCCAAAGATGTAGAGAACCTGAATGAGGCTGAAGCGGAAAATTTGCTCAAATATGTTTTCGGTATAGCGTATTCTATTACGGCCTTCTTCCATTGCCTGCTGATGCAGTGTCGGACGGTCGATAAGCTAAGAGAGTTTACAGATCAATTTAAGTTGTACGGGGAATGTTTAAAAGGGGGTCTTTTGAAGGAATGCATAGAGTTAATGATAAGGATTCCGGGCGTTGACCAAGAAGAGAGTGTTACGTTGATTACAAAGCTGTTAGAGTCTATAGGGAAGCTGGTGAGTGGAATGAAGCGGGTTCGAAGTGAGGTGATACACACCGCTGCCTGTCCTCGAAGTAGGCACAAAGTGTGCAGACAGCGGGTGGCAGCTGGTATGCACCATCATCATGACGTTCTAGGCGAAGCAGGCACTGGATTGCCTTTGCCGACTACTTGCTGCGTATCAGTATTATATGGAACCTTAACCTCTTTGGTCACGGACGAAGAGGTCTCTGCGCAAATGGTTCTCAGAACGAAAATTCTTCGCGTGATGTTGAAGTGTGGCGTGTGTTGCTGTTTCTCGCCCGGTTTCCTCATGGAATGTGTGGTTAGGCTTATGTTGACGCACAACAGCGTCGCGCCTAGATGTCTGCAATTGCTCGAACATACTGTATACGGCGATCTAGGCTCCAGCATACTCATTCCCCGGGTGACAGATCAGCTGCCGTGTTCCATTTGCGAACCTTGCGATGACTACAGGGATCTGGGAAGGAAGTATTGTCCGCACGGCGTTAGCCCAATCGAGAGAAAGAGCGTGTGGTCATTCTTAATCCACTACAATTCTTTATTACAGCTAGACAACCATAATAACGTCCTGCACGCTACAGTTAGCCACCTTCTTAAAGTGACGCCAAAATGTCGGATGGAAATGAAGCATGAATTGCTTTTCAGCGTTATCTATCCCACTTTTATCGTGTCTAAGCATCGCTACATAATCAGACAGGAGGAGTCTGCTTACTTCTTGACTGTTTCTTGTTTGAATATCTTTGCGAGCCTCTTAAACACTGTGCCTTTCGCAGAGCAGTTTATCCAAAAGGGGGGGTTAAGCTACGTTCTGGAACTTGTGTCTTTACCCGAATTTTCAAACCAGTGCTGCGCTATACTCGAGATCGCCATCATAGTGGAGATATACAAACTGATGAAAGAAAACGCGGCGCTACCCTACTTCCGAGATATGAGTACGCTCTCCTCTGTCCAGATGCTTTTCAAATCTCTATCTGAGATGACGGACAAATGCTACAGGATATACAAGGATATGCTGCCGGCGGAGAAATACGAAGAGTTATGCGATTTGACGAAAGAGATTGAGATATTAGAAATGGTGGAGATCAACACAAGCTTGTCAGTGCCTGGCGAACGGGCCGAGTCAACGTCAGATTATATGGAATCTTTAAAGAATATTGGAGCTTTTTGGAAATCCTGTGCTGGCCTATGCCTCTATAGTCCGCTGTTCCGGCGGTACGTGGCCGGTGAGCGTATTTTGGTCCATAGCTACGGTCTTCTCAAGCTGTTGCTGCATCGTCTTTGCGGAGAACGTTGCCCTGCAGCGGAGACTCGACTACTCGTACGTCTTATGGAGGCTCTTCTCACTGTGCAGTTTGCAGTTTCTGGTAAGTCTATTAGTATTATTTTTTAAATTAATTTCGCTAATATAAAAAAACTCAGTAACTCATCAGTTCCTTTGTTTAATCTGACTTAAGTTGACTTAGTTTTAAAGGAAAATGCCCAAGCCTAGTACATTTCCTTGCATCAAGATCAAAATTGTATAGTAATTATTTTCATATTTTTTAAGACATTTGGCTTTATGGGTTTGATTTTGAGCGTGGAATTAAATTTTAAATATGAATTTTGCTTTACCTATATGACGTTTGCGCAATCTGTCATAGTGATGTAGAATGCAATAAAAGGTATTATATTTCTATGTATCAATTTTTCGAATTTATTAAATATCTCCGAAACCCGGATTTTTTTTAACTTCTGTAGAAGTTAATATAACAAGTCTAGTCTTCAAAAAACATGTTTGAACCTCATACAACTTGGTACGGTTTGCCATATAATGATGGGCATTGTCCTTTGAACACTTAAGTGGTTTTTTAACTTGTTAAACACTTAATAACTTTTTTATAAAGTTGATAAAGAATTTTCTTGGTGTATGTCGTGTTAAATATTTGGTTTCACAACGTACAGAGTTTTATGCCCCTTTTAATTTTTTTTTATCTGTAGACTACTTCCAAGATTTCTTGACTTAGGGACTTCAATAAGAGAGTCTATTTCTACTTTAAATGCCGGCAACGCTCTTGTAACTCCTCTGGTGTTGCGGTGTGCTCTGGTGTGGTGGGCGGCGATGATGTCAGACCATCAGGTGAACCCTTTGCTCGTTTGCCTCCCTCTCTATCCAAGAACGTAAAAATATAGCCTTAAACAGTTAACATATTTACTGCAGTTCCAGGAAGCTTCTGATCAATAACTTAAATAACTTAACAAGACGAAACACGCACGCGTGGTCAATCGTATTGGATTCCATGCGATTATCCAACTCGATTAATACATTTTCTACCTTACGTTCACGTGGACATGGTGCAGTTTCACCCGTTTCGTTTTGTTCGATGCTTGTTTATTTACACAGCTATGCAATAGATCCAGTGGTTAATAAGTACGGAAGATTGGGTTTCAACCGTCAGTACGATGCCAGGATAGCGGCGTGTCCTTATATAACTCAATAATACTAGGTTTTAACGCGTCTCGTTTTTAGTTGTCTATACTATGACAATAGTTATCATTATATCGACGGTCAAAAGGCAAAGTGACTAACGAGCCATTTAGAAGTTTTAAACTAGAGCAATTTAAAGTAAAAAAAAAATTAAATTGTATATATCGATGAAAGCTGTAAAAACAATACTTATATTTTTGACTTTTAGTCTTTCTTGGTATCCACGAAAAAGTTAAAATTTTTTGTTAGACACTTTGCCTTTTAACCGTCGATGTAGTAATTATTATTGCCTGATGAACCGTAAAGTTTACATTAGGCATAGAAATTAAACAGAAAGACTTAATTATTAGATAATGACATAAAAGAATTAATTGTAAAGTATTTATTTCTTATTACTTTATATTTTATGGCTTGTTTAAATTTGGATATCTTACTATACCGAACGCCTTTTTTCATGCTATTTCTGAAATCATATCGTCGTTTTCTGGTAGTATAGACAAATTTGGGTTTAATAGAGTTAAAAAAAATCATGCTTAAACTCTAGACTCGTCTAGCCGTCCGTAAACACATATGTCCTCAGGTGTATTTATAAGGCATACGTCTCAAACCAATATAGGAAATTACCCGTAGGGCAATCTGTCTCGAGGTTATTTACAGATATACAATTTTACTCCACTTATATAATTTCTTGGTACAATTTGTTTCAACTTTGTGCATCGCGCCTATACGACATAGCACCTACAGTTCTCACAATATATTAGGCTTTGCGTCTGAACGGTCGTCTTCATTATTGCGTCTTTCAAAAATAAACTTGGATCAAATTGCGTTTAATTGAGTGTCATTTAAGAAGTGGTCAGTTGAGGAAAATTATCGCGATGAAGCAAACATACGTAATAAAAATAGATCCAAAAATAAACAAGTGTATCTTTATGTAGTGGACTTCTCGTCTTGTGTTATGTTTTTTATTATTAAAGAAGGCGTGAAAATTCTAGGCATTCTTGAATTTGAAGGATTCGCCCTAGTGACGTGCGAGAGCAAGTGTCTTCGGTTTCAATATCGTTTATATAGCTCAAATAACATTGTGTGACTACCTGCACATGGTATCTAAAAAACAATGAAAAAAACACTACACTTAATCCGGTATATCTAAAAGGATTTAATAAAATATGAATATATAGACGGAGCGAAGTGCATTTGTGTTGAAATTCCTGTGTGGATCAGTGGCCGTTCCGTAACGCTTTATAACGGACGCCAAAGGTCTCCTTTACTTCAAAGTGCATCCACGATTTGCAAGTGATGTTTAAAGTAAGGGTAGTCAGTGACGAGGTGGACATAGGACTTTCGCCGTTAAGAAGATCTATTGCTCTAGATGCGACCGAAGGGAGATCGCGCGCTGCTAGCTGCAACGTAGTGAGAGCTGCTCTAAGAACTGCAGCTACTGGTACAGCCGACGCCGATGCTTCTGCAACACCTGCAAACGACACAAGTGGCAGTGGTGCAGGTCTACGCGCGCTATGCGACGCTCTCATAGGAGTGGCAGTCGCAAGGCCAAGTAGACGCCTCGCCATGCCTCGACTAGCACCGGCTAAGGTAAGCAATAGCCTATTTTAAATTGTCCCACTGCTCGGCACAGGCCTTCTCCAGAACGAGTGTATAGGGCGTAGTCCACCACGCGGCCTTAGTGCGGATTCGACTTCATATATCTTTGAAATATTATTTTTTTGATATGCAGGTTTCCTCACAACGTGGTAAATTAGCACTTAAAATTGCAATGTAATTCGTTCCAACTCTAGGGATCGAAATCAGTTTTGACTCGAATAAACAGAGTTCAAGGCGAGCGCCCGGACACTGAGCTATCACGGCTCTCATCCCGTATCGAGTACCCGTAACAATTATTCCAAGACTTACGTAGACACCAGGGATCAGTTAGGTCAGCGTCAGCTCTTTTGATGTACTCCATCGTTTATCAGACTTCCATACCCGAACGGACAGCGGTTCTTAGTAAAATGGACCCTTTGGTTACCCATACATGAATGTGGAAGAATGTTACGGAATCCTTTGTGTGTGAATCTGATTTGATTGGTCTATTGATACGATACACACGTCATTATTTTTAGATGATTGATTATGACATCTCGCATAGGTACAACCTTTATTAAATTTATGAACTTATCACTTATTATACCGAGAAGCCACGGCTTCACACAAAACTAGTAAAGTCGCCTTTGTAAAGTCGCCATAAAATAAAATATGCATGACCTTTAGGGATGCCGGATGGCCATGTCTACCCTTTTCCTTTCCCACTCCTATCCTCTCCAAATCCTTA
>JAOCPS010000031.1:56525-72264 GCA_025505425.1 Graphium colonna | reverse complement strand
TATATATATATATATGTGTGTATAATACAGTAATATTGATATTTCTTAATAAAACAAAATTAAAATGGAATGTCTGCAAACTTCTAATTGCTCTCGGATCGAATTCAAATCAAAATGTTTGTAAACTTTGTAATAAAAAATAATAATGTTAAAAATAATAAATCAGTTGTATGTTTTTCAAAGTTTCTACCGTCTGTTTATTAAAAAGTACTGTTTAAGTGGCACGTCTCACTTGATATACTTGAAAATATATTCGTAAATGGTAATATTTAATTGTAATAACATAACTGTTTATTATTAGCTAAATCCAGCCATGTTTGTTGTATCTGTTTAAAGTACTTTTATGTTAGTTATTTGGAAAAATCAATTAAATCACTTTTGAATACATGGTTTATCCAAGATTACATAATTATTATTATTTTGTAATGTGTAAGAATGTTTCATTTCTGTGAGAACTTCGGAATTAACACTTTTATAGATTTTTCATACCGTCTTGTAAAATTTTTAAAAGAATTTGAACATGTCCCTAATAAACTATAAACGGGTACGTAGGCGCAGCGCCGCCCTGCTGATGGAGGAGTCGGGGCTGCACCTGGAGCACCCCGCCGCGGCCACGTTCCGGCAGCACGTGCTGGCCGGCGACTGGCTCAAGGCCGACCACGACCTGCGCGCGCTGCACGACCTGCTGCGCGACTCGCCCCACGTCGACCCCCACAACCTGGCCGTAAGGGGGTTTCCGATACTAAGCCATTCGCACAAACAAAAAGAGTATGACATTTTGTATATCGACACCTTGGTCCGCAAACCAGCTAAATCCATTTAAGTAATTTTGTCAGAGGACTCATAATAAATTATAATATTTTTCAAAGTAAATACGAAAAAGAATAAAATGCAGACAGGTTTTCGAAACGCTATTTATTAAAAAATTGTGATAACATTAGATTTTAAAATTTGCAAATCATGTCTTTGCAATTCCATGTTTTTGACAAAAGTGGAGTTAGCTGCTTTGGGAATTATCGTATCGATATACTACTATATTCTTCATATTGCTAAATAGCAAAGAACCGAGGCGGGCACACAGAGCGAGTGTAAGATGAAGTACGCTCGCCTAATAAATTTGTTATATGGTTATCTGTTTCTTCGTCGTTTTTACGTTATATTTATTATAAACTTGATTCGAAGTGACTTTTGCTGCCTTCGTATGTATTGAGTGGAAAAGGAGTAGAGCTTTTGGAATTAAAAAGGGAAAACGGTGAGAAAAGATAAAGAGTGTCATTCTGCAACGTTATAAGACAAACATATTCAATACTATGATAATAAGTAACTTGTTTGATATAAAAAGGACATTATCGATCAGGTCTTATAAATGTATCCTTTAAACATTCACGGGATGTATGGACGTGTTCTTGAAGGCGTAGTAGATGGAATTTATTTTATTAAAAGAATGACAAACGAGCAGATATTAAGTGATCCCGTCGCTCGTGGACTCGCACAGCATCGGAAGAGTTGCGCGTTGCCAGCCTGGAAATTTGGATAAAATAGGTTTGCTACACATTACTGATACATAATAAGAATTTTGTGCGCAATAGCTATAGGAATAGAAATGGCGAGTGGTTTGCAGAGTTGTCAAATGTTGACGACGGCGTCGCGGGTCAATTCCCACTCGGATCAATTATTTGTGTACTGAAGAAGCCTACAAATATTTTTTTCTGATGTGGGTGTTTGTCTTAGTATTTATGTTTGCAAAAGGTCGTTGTAACAGGATACAATAAGGGTGCATACGAAATGAAGCGTGGTGGCGATCGGGTTGCAGGAGATGAAGTTCGTGGTGCTGGAGCAGAAGTACCTGGAGCACCTGGAGGCGGGGCGCGTGCTGGACGCGCTGCACGTGCTGCGCAACGAGCTGACGCCGCTGCAGCACGACACGGGGCGCGTGCACCGGCTGTCGGCGCTGATGATGTGCGCGGACGCGGGCGAGCTGCAGCAGCGCGCGCGCTGGCCCGGCGCGGGCGCGCTGTCGCGGGCCGCCGTGCTGGCGCGCGTGCAGGGCGTGCTGCCGCCGGCGCTGATGATGGCGCCGGGGCGGCTGCGCGCGCTGCTGGCGCAGGCCGCGGCGCAGCAGGCGGCGCGCTGCCGCTTCCACGCCGCGCCGCGCCCCGCGCCTCGCGCCGACCACATCCCCTTCTCGCTGCTGGCCGACCACCACTGCTCGCCCGACCGCTTCCCCATCCACCCGCTGCAGGTACGACGCCGACGCGGCCCAGCCGCCGCCTCGCCGCGCATCCGGCATACGCATAATCGAACTGTCTGTCCAGGTGCTCAACGAGCACTGCGACGAGGTCTGGTACTGCAAGTGGTCCCCCGACGGCTCCAAGCTGGCCTCGGGCTCCAAGGACAACACCGTCATGATCTGGGACTTCGACCCCGTGGCCAAGCGCCTCTCTTTCAGGTATTCCGCCACTTGTTTCCATTCTTAATATTTACATGTTCCTATAACTTTGAAAGCACTACGTCACCTACACTCCCTCAGCCGGAGAAAATTTCAAAGACCGATATGCTGGAAAACCAAAATAACGACGATCACACTACTACTACGAACACCACTATTAATACTGCAATAACAAAAAAGCAACAAAAATTAAAACAACTTCAACATCAAAAACAACAACATTAAAAGAAACAATAACAACTACACTAAAACCAACAGCAACAACAACAAATCCAGACAGAACTAGAGTTTGTCAGTTTGTCAGTCTCAAATTAAATTATGATAATCATTGTCTTAGTCTCGAAGTAAATTTTGACAAAGAACGATAATATCTTCAACCCGGCTGATCCCCGTGGGATGGGACACCAAAACTCAAACATAAGATCACTATCATCAGAGGAAAGGCTCCTAGATGTCTCATAAGCCCTTGAAAATATAATCACGAACATCTTACCACTGTTAGAAGTAAAAAAACTAGGATAAAACATATTACTCGGACTTAGTCCTATGCCCTATTGAAAAAAATAAAGGCCTACAAACTTCTCGCAAATAATTTGAAAGAGTAACCCTACTACAGGTAAAAAACAACGAACCCATTTCCATAACCGAACATACACTCCAAGCGACAACTATTGAAGATGAACTTGAATCCTACGAAGACATATGGAAAGCTCACTTACTGTCACAGAAAGATGCTGCGTCAATAACTATTGGGAATTCCAACAGCTAAGATGAAAACCTGATAATGGGCAAATATGGATATGGTCTACGTAACAATAGAGGCGAATAATTGAATATGCTTGGGAATGCAGACTGTCAATAATGATAACTGTCAATAATAAATGTATTTGCATTCCACCTGATTCAAAGACTACCAATGAGATAGACCTTATCCTGTGTATCCTATCCAAAATTATTTTTAAACACTGAAGTTTTAAACAATGTACTCCCCTCTGACCATAGATTGGTCGAACAACATACAATCTGTCCAACCCCCTTAAAAAAATAAGAAAAACTTTATCGACAAGCTAATCTACTATCAGACATCGAGATTGAAGAATTTATAAATTGTATAGACCACATAATAGAATCAACAAATGTACAAAAAGCTACGATAATATGATGGTAAAAGCCATCATAAAGAGTACGAAGACAGATAAAATACGAATGAAGAATTGAATACTTAGTGAAGACACCATAAACTTATTAAACAAAGAACATAACTAACCCACATCAGAAAACTTATTTAACATAAATACAACTAGCCCACATAAAAACAAAACCAGTGATTTGAAGAGAAACCGGAGCAGTTTAGTTAAAAGGACTAAGCAATAAAAACAGACTTTAGTTTACATAGGTAAACCATCATAGAATACAAGCGAAAGAAATTTAGCAGCACCAAAAGAACATTTAAAGACCTAAAATTACACAAAATATTGATACTGAAATTAAAGGACAGAGAAACGGAAACAAAATCAAGAATGAATGTTATAGATTTGGCAATGAAATTTTACAAAGAAGTCAAGACATTAAAAAAAAAGAAATTGAGAACCCAACAAACAACACAAAATCAATAATATAATTAAGTTAAAAGAAAGAGAAATTTACGACCACAAGTCAAAATACTAAAAAACGACAAATATCCTGGCTCTAATGGAATTTTTAACGAAATCCTTTAAATATCCATTCTTATCCATCACCTTATAAATTTATTCAACCTAGTTCTAAGCACAGAATGTGTCCAAATGTATACTAACTTATCTACATTTATATTAAAACTCATCACACTATCTATTCATGCTTCTCAATCAATAGAACAAGCAGGCTTTCGCTCTGAATACAGGACCACTGACTGAACAAGTAATACAGAAATATAGACAATTTAACACACTCTATACCGCTTTTGTTGATTATAAAAAGGCCTTGGATACAATCGATCAAAATTCCACCTGGAAAGCATTACAATCATGTAGAGATGTCGACATATACATAAATATTGTAACAAGCATCTATGCGAATAGCGTCAGCAGAATAAGACTTGAGACAAAAGCGAGGATATCAAAATAGAAAGACGAGTCCACCAAGGCGGTTTCCTATCATCCAAGCTGTTTATAGCTGTTCTTGTTAATGTGTTACGTAAGCTAAATTGGGGACAAAAAGGAATATTAATAAATGGCCAAAAATTAAGTCACTTATGTTTTGCCGACGACATTCAGATCTTCGCCGAGTCCTTCAAAGACCTCGAAAACATGCTAATTTCACTCAATAAACAAAGCTTCAAAGTTGGTTTAGAAATGAACCCCAAACAACCGAAGTGACGAGTAAAAACTTTCAAAAACCAACTAACATCAATAACAGTGTAGAATTTATGCCTAACTACATATATTTTGAGAAAAAAAACGGGTATTATTCTCAAGAGTCAGTAATGAAGAAAAAGTCACTAGAATAACAAATGTAGCCTGGAAGAAGTCTGTTCTCCAGCGCAGCCATGAAAGACTTATCATTCAAGCATCTTACCATGCCTACTATACAGCTTGCAAACTTGGTCAGCAATATCAAAACCACAATCATATCAACACAAAGGGCTATGAGAGAAGCATGATGAAAGTGAGAAAAAGGGACAGACTACTCCATCTTCAGAGACAAAACCAATCTCATAGACGCCTTTACAAATGCCCTCAGACAGAAATGGAAATGGGCTGGTCACATTGCCCACCTTAAAGACAAAGAGTGGACTCTGCTGACCACCAAATGGCGCGGACCATGACAAGATGGATGTTGGAAGACCCTTCAAGCAGTGGGCTGACATCATTCAAGCTGCTGCTAAAAAGTGGCTACGTAGGGCTAAAGAGAGAACAGAATGGAATGCACAGGAGGAGGCCCTTACTCAAAGAGGGGTCCATATCTTAGATACTAATACTACTATCACGATAAATAGATTATTAAGGAAATCTAACTGATACTAATAATAAAATCAAATTAAAATATATTCATTCACATAGGCGCTTGCGCGCTCTTATCAAGTTTTACATAGACATTCGTTCAATATAAGCTACCACCAGATCGGAAAGTAGATACTACTGAGAAAAGCTGGCGAAAAACTCAACAGTTGTTCTTTTAAAATGATGTTGGCTTACAATTTTGTACATATATAATGATTTTCTCTTAAACTTACGCGAGTTACAACAGTACTATGACCGCACAGTTGTGTCATCAAAGTATTCAGCTATGCTGTAATAAGCTTTACTTAAAAGAGTATTTTTAATTTTACATTTAAATTTCTCAAAAGGTAAGCTTAATATTGTTGTTTAATTGCTTAATTTAGTTATTTACTAATACTACTAACACCCTATGATGTACTGAAAATTAAAGGCTTTATATATTATTATATGTTATAAGATTTTACTGAGCGTATCTCTTAACTTTTTCCTTTCGCACAGATATATAAATATATACAGGTAGGTAGGTCACCGATGATATTAAATGATTTATGTAAAAAAATTGTGCGTAGGTTTCGACCAAATTTTCAAATAAATATATGTAGCATGGATACAATGCCGGCAGCGAACAAAAGGCCAGGTGGCCAGTTCATTGACCCCATTGCCCATGGCTTTCGTAAATCATTATTCAACTCTCGATTAAGTTTACTCAGTGGTCTATTAATATTTGCTTTTAATATTACATTTACTCTTTATATATGATCCCCATACATAACTGCTAAAGTGCTGCACTACGTGTAGCCATTTGTTAATGTCGCGGTTGTCGTCGCAGGAAGTCGTTCGAGGGCCACTCGTTCGGCGTGTCGTACCTGGCGTGGAGCCCCGACGGCCGCTTCCTGCTCTCCGCGGGCCACGAGGACTGCCCCGACATCTGGATCTGGAACATGGAGGTCAGGGGGTGTTTCACCGATCACTAAACCATTCATGGAACTGTGTAAACGTTTTCAAACAAAATTCTTCATAATCTTAGTACAGTATTAACGATTATTTAAATGATAGCATATTCAGAGATCAACAATTTGCCATCCAGATTTTTTTACAATTAATATATTATAATATTATATAATTATAAATTAAACACTGCATCTTAAACAATTGCGCATTGAAAAGTATGAGAAAGTTGTACGACAGGCGTTTAATTACGTAGCAGATATTGTAATGCGCAAGATCATGTGCATATAGGCGTACTCCGTTGCACCCGATGGATTGGAAATCTTAAACAACATCAGATAAGGTTCTATATTACAGATTTCATATTGAACTAGCTATACTCTGCGGATTCACTCATTAATATGAGTTAAGTAAATAAATATAAGTTTTGTTTTACATTATATAGTCCTTCATCTGAAATAGAAGTAGTCTAAGTCATTCTCAACATCATCAGCTGTTTGCCATTACAAGTCTCGTATCGTCCAGCCGTTTCCAAGATTAGCTGGCTCAAACAACAGATTTTTTTTTAAATATAGTTCCTTGCTTATTAGTTCATATAACTTTCATATGGCATTAAATAATAAGCTTTTATCTTTACATTAAAGAGACACTTCAATTTTAATTAAATGGTAGGGTTTGGGCTATGATAAGTTCGAGGACTTTGACAAATGTAATTGACATGTTTATATTGTTTTATTTTTTTTTTTTATAAAAAGGAAAACTAACGAGCAGATGGTTCACCTGGTGGTAAGCGATCCCATCTCCCATAGACACACATAAAATCCGGAGAGTTGTGAGTGAGTTGTCAACCTGGCAAATTAAATAGAAATGGTTTATTGAATGTCATTGGGTCGGGATTAAAGATTTGGAGGGCAAGGGAATGGGAACAGAAAATGGTAGTCATGGACATCCGGCAACCCTAGAAATCATGCACACTTTATTTTATGCCGACTTTGTAAAGGGCGGTAGTACTTCCCCGGGTAAGCGTTTCCGTAGAAGTGCACCAAAAGCTGAAAAGGTGTAATGCTCTACCACAATTACCTTTGACTTGATAATAAGAAATACTATTTGCCAATAAAGGTATAATAATGACCATACGACATTTTAATAGTTAACCACAACATCATACTAAATATATTTAATGATTGTGCAAATCAATTAAGAATATGCATGACCCCGAGTCATATTGTGCTGTCATAACTGTCAAATTGTGAAATACAGGTAGGGTTAGTAAAACAGATTTTTTTCAAATAATATTTATTTTTAGTCAGAATTTTTTAATTCACTAATTCTCATCCCACTGATCGAGTAATATTATTCAGATAAAAAGAAAAAAAAAGGTTTTTTAAAATCGGTTCGTTAATGACGGAGATATACGTCAACCTACTTAACAAATAGAAATTGAGAGCCTCTTCTTTTTTGAAGTTGATTATTAATGTCAAAGGTATCGTGTAAAAAATCCTACAGTAAGTTATAAAAAAGTTTTCAGTTTTTTTTTGCAAGTATTTTTGGCAGATCTCTGACAACTCGAGGTCATCTTCGTGCATACACGAATTGCATAATAGTCTGATTTTAAATTTAATAATAATAATAAGTCTTTATTTTCTCACCACACTACAAGATTATTACAATTAGAGGCAGTACATATAAATTTTCTTACAATATATAATGTGGGAGACTGATGCACCAAACTAAGCTCGAGGCTTGTATTTGTTTCATTGTTAAAAGTAGCTTCGGTATAATAAATTCCTTCAATTGATAAAACATCCATTTTAATACAAATAATTATTAATTAATTGAATCATACATAGACATACGTATAAATAAATACAAAGTCATTACACATTTGCGCGCAATCAATAATTTATTATTGAAAAAGAAAATTTTTTTAACATGTTGACGGACAGAGGGAACATAAGAAGTTCAAAAATTAACACTGTGTCTTAATCTTTCTGTATGATTAAAATTATTAAATAAATTTTGATTGATGAAAACATGACACTAGCGTTCTATTTATACTCCGGTAAATGCATATTTGTGCCTCTATAGTCGTAGTGTCTAAAAACGGCCGTATCGTTTTGGACGGCTATTGCCGTCATGGCACAGTGAACCTCACTTTGACGGCTATAGACGCAAATGTCCGTTAATGTGTTAAATATGCAGTAAAAATCGTGTAAAGCCGTAAGTTGGTAAGGTTGAGACGAAATATATATCCAGACGGAGCAGCTGCACGTGAAGATGTCGCACTCGACGGAGGACTCGCTGACGGCGGCGGCGTGGCACGCGTCGTCCGACAAGTTCGTGTGCGGCGGCGCGCGCGGCCAGTTCTACCACTGCAGCCTGGACGGCACGCTGGTGAACAGCTGGGACGGCGTGCGCGTCAACGCGCTGGCCTGCCGCAGCGACGGCCGCGCCGTGCTGGCGGCCGACACGCACCACCGCGTGCGCCAGTACGACTTCACCGACCTCACCGACCGCAACGTGTCAGTATATCCGTCCTTCCGACGCTCGTCTTTTGGGGCGATGTATTAACAACTATCCCATCCGAGGAGGGCATCGATGCAGTCTCCGTCAGCCTTTTTCAGAGTCCAAGTCTCAGCCCCATAGCTATAGAACAGCTATTTATTGAGTGTCAAAAATACTACCACCGGTTCGGAAAGTCACTCTTGCATAACTCTGGGTTTACCGTGTTCCAGGATCCAGGAGGAGCACGCCGTGATGGCGATGACCTTGAACGCGGCTGACACCCTGCTGCTACTCAACGTGGCCAACCAGGGCGTGCATCTTTGGGACATACGTGAGTATACCAATTTTTACCCGACTACTGAAAGAGGGTACTGTTTTTCTATAAAACGTCTATATCCATTTTCAAGTAAAACATGTGCAAAAGTCTATTTAAACAAGTTCTTTCATACATATTTATTATATTAAAAGATATGGAGAAAGACAAAGGATAAAAATATTTGCTAACTCAAACAGCCAAAATAGGAGATTTAAATGACCTATGTGTATGTGTGTGTAGGAGCTCGTGCGCTGGTGCGTCGGTTCCGGGGGCTGAGCCAGGGCCACTTCACCATCCACGCGTGCTTCGGCGGCGCCCAGCAGGACTTCGTGGCCTCGGGCAGCGAGGACAACAAGGTCCGTGTCTTTCTCGTGTGTGTCAGGTGGAAGGGCCCTAATGCGATGGTTCAGAGACTAAGCCAGGGCCAAATCCCTACTCACGCCCATGAAGGGGGATGCTGAAACTCCCCTTCGTGGGTTCAATTTCCACTAGGAACAGTTATTTGTAGGGCCTACAGATAATTGTTTCGGATTTTGTATTTCAAAATTATGTATATAAAATGCCCTTGTACCATAAGCCATAGAGCTTATAATAAGAACTGAGTTTTTAAAAAAAAAGCTAAATAATCTTTTTTATGTGTATCAAGTGCTAGGAGGTCAATACAATAGTTCAGAGACTGAGCCATGGCCACTTCACCATGTACAATATATTTTAATGTATATTATTTATTTCATTACAGTATAATGTCTTATGGCATTGTGCTTTGGGGTTTGCGATGGATATAAATATTGTTTTTCAAATAAGAGCTGAAATAATTTGATTACTTTAAGAATTCTACACTCTGGTAATGAAGTGCTTGATCCAGGCTTCTTAACTGAAGTAAAACATATGTACCATTTTTTTTTATAAATGATCCTGCCGAGTTTGTTATTCCTGTTTTTCTTAAGATGATAGCTTTCTTTCCGATCTGGTGATAGTTTTTATGACAGTAAGTAAGTTTCCTAATTTGATTAAGATGTCCGAGACATTGTTTAAAGCGTTTGCAAATGAACACGAATCCGTTCGCAGGTGTACATCTGGCACATAAGCGGCGAGGAGCCGATCGCCGTGGTGTCGGGGCACACGCGGTGCGTGAACGCCGTGTCGTGGAACCCGGTGCACCACGACGTGCTGGTGTCCGCGTCCGACGACTTCACGCTGCGCCTGTGGGGGCCGCGCTCGCACACGTCCTAGGGCCGCGCCCCCGCGCCGCCGCCGCTCAGCCCCCGCACCTCGCGCTGGATGGACGGCTGGAACCGCTAGAGTCTCTATCAGATCGGTGCAAATCTCTACAGTGCTTCACTCAACCTGGGACTGTATGTCTACTATGTGCGACCACCTCAGTGCACCCGATTGTATCCCTTCAGTGAAAATCTAGTGTTTCAGTGGAATAGCCAAAAACTGAGTGTCTTATGTCTGACCAACATTCACCGCAACTAAGGTCAGTGTCACAAGTATCCCCACAGTGCAAATCTCTATAGTGTTTCGTCCGTTTAAAATAACTAAGGGTTGTGTGCGTGGCCATTGCAACCAAGAATCAAAATTCGAGTATTTGACCCTTTATTGCACATCTGTATCAATTTCACCCTTTTTAAATATTCAATAACTGATCATCCCTCTATGCAAATGTGTCTGATCATCCCTCTATGCAAATCTGTACCATTTATCATCCATTTAAAATATCTGAGATCTGTGTATCTACTGTGTCCCAACCCTTCTGTGCGAATCCCCATCTCGTTTAGTGCCTTTCAGAGTACATCTCTGCATATTCACTTCCAACTTCTCTTTTTCATTTCTTTGGCATTCAGAGGTGAAAACACATACACTGCCGCCGACAAGTGTACAAACGGACCACTGAATTTCTATTATACAATTTGCATTTCACAATGCACAGTGAATTATAGTTTTTTGTGACTAAATATTATGTATAAATATATTAATGTCAGTTTAAAGATCAAAACATCATTACTAATATGTGTGAATCACATGATGTGCATTAAAAGATTTCTCATTTATTTATATAGACTTACTCGAGTTTAGTTGTAGGGAGGACTTGTGATAATCCAGAGATTTATTATAACAAGGAATGATTTTATATATAACGAAATTTTTATGTCTATGTTTTATATGTATTGGAGAGAGAAGGAAATTGATTGTTACGGTTAATAAGTGTTCTCTACATTACTTACAATAATATTGTAAGGACATAATCTCCAGACATGCCCTATAAGCAAGAATATATCGGAGACCGACTTGAGGTCGAGTCCTGGCCACGAATTTACGAAGACCACAGCGTTTGCGTGCAATATGCCGTGCCATTCGAATGTGCAATACCGACAATGAACTTTACGATCCCGTTGATAGAGTAGATATTGAATGGTTTTATAATGTTAGTGTATGTTTATTGAGACTTGCAATTAAAGTAGTTTTATATGATCGGGATGTTTCGTGATTTGGGTAAAAGAAATGCGCTGAGCAGGGGGCCCATGGGGTTCCTAGGTCTTAGCGACAAATGTTTATTTTAAATATTAAAAGATAACAAAAAACTTCATTGGACTGAAAATTTTTCAATTTAAAATTATATTACACTTGGTATGTATTGTTTTGTTCTACCTGTAAAGGGAAAATTACTGTTACTAGGTCCCCAATAAGCGTGGTTATTAGTTAGGTGTCTGACCCTTTGCGGTCTGCAGGATAGTATAAGATTTGGGTTAAAATTTAAATTAAGTAAGTTTAGTGAGCTGAGTTGTCAGCCAGTAGGGCTCTATTTTTGTACCGGCCGTGTAACTAGTTGAAGCATGCACTTGACTTGATTCTAAAAAAGTCCGTTCCAATTGGTTTGGTTTATTATTTATGTAGGAGCTGAGCGGACTGTTATGACAGTCTAGTTGATAAACTGTATAATAGAATCGTTTCGGGATATAGTGTGAACTGCTAGCTATTGTATAAACTGGCAGTGTTGGTCGATCTCCGGGACGAATCCTCTTAAGTATGCACATGGTGGTTGTGTTTCTCCGGATATAAATATTTGAGTGCGCTTCGCTTGGACTAGATCGGCACGTATTGACCCCATAACTATGTCCCCGGAGGTGCCCGCGTACCAATGTGGAGCAATGTGTGTGTGCGTGTAGCAAGTACAAAGGGCGATCGGTAGAGGGCGCGCGCTCAGCCGCCGCTTTTGTGTGAGGGATCGATTGTTATAAATAAATATAATTATTATATCAATAAATTTTTTATTGCAAATCTATCGTAGTTTTTTATTTTTTCTACAGTCCAAACTCAGTTTTGTGTTTCATTTAATCAATTCCGTATATAATTGTTACAAAGTATAAAGACAATATAATCCACTTAGTTATGGCTTGTTAAAATATATCTAGATTCAGGTAAATATCTAAACTTCTTTTATATGAAATAATTTTAAATGGTACTAATTAAGAAATAATAAATTTGTGAGAAATAATAATTTATCTTTGTGAGGGCCATAAGTCTGTAACTAAGGTAAATATTGTTGAGTAAAATAGCTATAATAATAATAATAATAATAATAAAAATCTCCTTCCTTACTTACCGCTGAACCATGGTGGGAGGGGTTTTAAGTGCCCTCGCTATGCATAATCGCGAAGTGTACAGTCTCCGTCTGACGGAGCTAAAAATTTGTTCTTACGCATTTAATTTTAGTTAATAGTTACTTCCGGTAAGATTATATTGAAAGTGGTGTCGTTAAATTGGGATTGTGACCCTCAATTTTTTTTATGGATATGGAGGCAAAAACGAGCAAAGAGCTCACCTGATGGTAAGTGGTCACCGCCGCCCATGGACTCCCGCAACACCAACTGAGCCGGCCTTTGAGATATGAGCACACTCGTTTCATGAAGATCCCTAACTTGCATCAGTCCGGAAATACCGCTGGCGACAATTTATTCCACAGGGAAGTCGTGGGTGGCAGGAAATTACGACGAAATCGCACGGTTGTGGACTGCCAACCATCAAGGTGGTGTATATGTTGGATGATTTGTCGCGGCGTAAATAAGGTAGAGGACGCAAAGAGGCGCAACGTCATTTCGCAGGGCCAAGGTGTCAAGCCGACCGGCATTGGTCGTCAACGATGCGATATTAGTAATGGTACTGAGCGCTCCCCGCCCAGAGATAGATAAATAAAATAACTTTATTTTTCTGCCAACAAACATGAACAAAGCATAAAGGTCAAACACGTGAAAATACAACATACAGTTTGTAGGAGCTGGTGTTTGTACTAAGTTTACATTTGTATTACAATCCACCAGAGCCCTGTCAAAGGCATATAACAATTATTTACTGAGTAACGAAAAAATTTTGGAACTAAGTTCTTTATGGGGCGTTGCGGAGGAGAACCCTAGCCGGCAAAAAACGTCCGTAACGAAAGATTTATCGTATCTATAGTCGTATGTATGATGGCTATACAGTGTCAAATGTATAGTCTACGGTGGATGACTGTTTATTTGTTTATATATTTACATAATTATTTATTAATTTATTAATTTTTATCGCTAAAAATCATAATAAAAATGTTTACCCGAATTATTATTTTCTTTTTACCTTGAACAGAACTTTAAATTAATATTTTTGTAATAAGGAACTTCGTTCAACGATACCACACGTTTTTTTTTTATAAATTGTACAAAAAGACTAACAGCAACAAACAAATAAAATAAAATTAAGTACGAGTACATCATATAATAACATATTACTTTTCTCTATGGAGTACATTAATGTAATATATTTTATGTTTAGTATGCGATATGGAATATAAGTTTGCGTTATAGTGTATGTGAGTCCGAAAATTTAAAAAGATATACAAGCAGGCTTTAGTGTAAGTATTTTCAGGCTAAACTATATTAAAAAGAATTTCAGTTTCATTACAATTTGATTTTAACAACCAATCCTTCACAGCTTTTTTTAAATTAAAATTATTAGTACGGTTTATGAAAAGCTTTGTTTGTAACTAATTATATAAGAATGGTCCAAGGAAACAGAAGAATCTATGACTGAGTGAGGAAGAGTTTACGTTTGAAGCGAGTAGTTTTAGCATATAGATGGACGTATCCGATTATTTGGAGTTATTTTGTGTTGTTTCAATACTGTGTGTAATATGAAAGTGACAGTGTTGGCGGACAGTTAGAGCTTTATAAGAGATGTAAAGTTTGGAATTGGAAAACAGAAATGGCTTAAACCAGATAGCTTTTATAATAGCCCTCTGAGCGTGTTCTATTCTTATCATGTGAACTTGGCGAAACCACCTCATGTTGTTATGCAATATATTAGTACTGACTGACACATAGCATTTTTAAGTAATAAAGCATTTTTAATATTTGAGAATCGGCGAGATCACGTAATTGCTTAAACATGAATATTAGCTTACGTATTCTGTTAGAGAGTAAATCGATGCAAGGTTTAAACGTCAGATTCTTATCAATCAGTACAATAAGTTACTTAATTAAATGGATGATTCAATGGGCACAGGCATAGTACTAGGAGAAGATTTCATAAATATTTTAGGATAATCTGGATTATTTATTAAAGTATTTTGAAACGAGAAGAGGATAATTTTGGTTTCATCTGCATTTAAAGTAAGCATGTTATTGTTTAGCCACTCGCTAGATCAAATCCGTCCTGGGGAGATTTAAAGGTTTCTGTCCAATTTTCTCCTGTAAAAATAAGAGCAGTGTCGTCTGCATAAAAAAAATGGCCGTTTATTAGCGTTTTGTTACCGAGATGGTTAATGTAAATTAGAAATAGAGTAGGATCTCGTTCAGAGCTTTATCTGATTTAATTTTAACGCTCTATGTTCTTCCTGTTAGATAGCTCTTAAAAATAGATAGCTGTAAGCGTCTTCCAAAAGCTTCTTATTTGTAGAGTAGGAGAGGTACAGAAACAATAATAAAAAAAATATGTCAAGACACTTTTACCCCTTGACTAGGCCATGCTCTGCATTTGCTGTATACCTTCTTTTTCTAAAGCCATATTGACGCTCTAATAGAAAATCATGGGATTCGAGATAAGTCCGCATAATTATTTGTTGCTAACAATACGTTAAGATGGTCAGTAATTATAATATAATAATATTAATATAATTTATTTGCATAGAACATGGTATTCAAAAGATGTTACAAATAGTTAGATCAGCATGTCTTCCCACAATAATACGTAGCATGCAAAAAAATAGACAATAACATTTTTACTACAATATTTTACACGAAAACTCGTCAACACTATAAAAATTCTTATCAACTAGTCAATCATAAAATTAAATTTTAAATAACCTACTACTTAACATTTTAAGTTCATTCGGTATTTTGTTATGTATTTGCACACACATAATAGAATAGAAGTCCAAGTTTTTTGTATACTGGCTGGTATGAATCATATGGCTGTAGTCAATATATAGTTCTATAACATTTTTTTGGGCTATAAATGCTCATAGCATGGGGTAATTGTACTGAACAAAATAGTTCAGTACAATTA
>JAOCPS010000031.1:26505-37931 GCA_025505425.1 Graphium colonna | reverse complement strand
ACATGCATTCAGTTTTCAAATATGTGCTGAAAAGCAACAGTCAATGTCTCTTTCAACAAATTTCTTAATGGTTCTTTGGGACCCAGGTTATACATTGCTCGAATAGGTCTCTTGTAGAACGAAGACGGTATTTACAACAGTGGCGTTTCCCCAAAGCAGAATGCCATAAGACATTACGGTGGAAATAAATAAAGTAAACTAGACGAGCTGTATCTGCATCAGTTAGCTGTCTAATTTTTTTTATCGCGTATACTGCTGCACTGAGTACTCGCCAATCTACTTATACGAGGGCCCCATTGCAGTTTTGCATCTATAGTAATGCCAAGAAATACCGTCGACACAATAAGGTTTAACGCTTCCCCACCCAGAATCACATCACATTTTACATCCTTAACAATGGGAGTCATAAATTTTACACATTTCATCTTCCTATTATTTAATAACAAATTATTAACACTAAACCAATGTGCCACTTTTCAGAGAGTATTATTTACATCGTCATAACTTAAATCACTCTCTTTTAACTTTGAATATCAAACTGGTATCGTCAGCAAATAATACTACCCCCGAGATGTTATTAACTATATATATCATGTCATTTATGTAGATGAGGAAAAGAAAAGGGCCAAGAATAGATTCCTGCGGGAACCCCATATTTACCAGGGCTCCGGGAGATCTCTTGCCTTTCACAATGACCGCCTGAATTCGATAGTTCAGATACGAAGTCTGAAGTTTGAGTGCGGCGTTTCTAATGCCATAGTGGCGTAACTTTTTGACCAATGTTTCATGTTGTATTGTGAGCATAGTTCACCTCGCGCCCCCAGTACCAGCTGGTTGACCAAAACATCCTTTCACAGCTTTTGCTGTACGTCGACGGGAGCCTTTTACAACGTTGGCATAAAATAAAGTATGCTTGCTTTTTGGCGATGCCGGATGTTCATGTCTACCCATTTCTTTTCCCACTCATTTCCCCTCCAAATTGTCCTCCTCCTAATCCCGACTCCATCCTGTCCAATAAACCTATTATATCCTATGTCCCAGGTTGATAACGCACTCGCGACTCCGGATGTTGCGTGTGTCTATGGGCCACGGGATGGCTTACTATCAGTTGAACCGTTAGCTCGGTTGTCTTCCTTTCCAAAAAAAAACACATTTCAAATAGCTTATATTGCCCTATTACGGCCGCGCTCTACCGGAGAAGTACCACCGCCTTTTGGGTTGCCACTCTATTACCCTACGTAAGGGTTTTTAAATCCAGAAATCCGTCTGGAAAGAAACTTTTTGTAAAATCATTTCAGTATTTTATTACTTTTGAAATACATTGCACGTATCGTTGGTTAACAGAAAAACTCAAGCATACCTGGGACCACATTTTACGTTAAGTAATTACTGGCCCAAAAATAGTTCTGTGAAAGAGTAATTTGATAGTGAATATTGTTATACTTGACTAGCACATACAGACCGTTGCCTATATCTGATCTCGAAAGTTAATAAAGTACTCGTAACGAATTCATCCACGGCAGCCAATCTACTCGCAGATCAGACAACTGCGCAGGAGATATTATAGTGCACAAGTGTACGCAAAAACACAGGTGCATTTTCTGTTCCTCCGATGGGACGGATATCTAACACAACCGGAGAGATATCAGGCGCAGAACCGGCTTTTTACGTGCTCATCCGACGCATGGATCGTTTTTATTTTAAGGCAATCTGGTGATCAGCTCGCATTGTCCTAACCCCATCACGAAACAACAACAAAGTTATTGTTCTCCTACGGAATTCGAACCTACGATCTTCACTTTGCAAATCGGGGGCTCTTACCAATTGGCTAGGGAGGCGTGTAAAGTAATATATACTTGCTGTAATAATTGGTGTTCTTTTGTGACAATTGTGTTCTTTATATGCGCTGTAACTCTTCATACCTTGATCCAGAATAATTAGTTCGTACAAACACATTTTTCTTTTGACGTTTGAATCTTGTCGCATAATTTTCCTGTTTGCTAATAAAACATATACTTATATGTAAAATTCAATTCTCACATGTATGACTTAAACCATTTTAGAATGGTTTATCTGAATCGGCAAATTTTTCATGGTTTCATGGTGGATAAAACCTTTCCATTTTAATAGACAACGTTATAATTAGTTGATATTTTATTATTCAACTTTGCATTCGACAAATTTTTAGCAAAAGTGTTAGCTCGTTGCCATGTTTTGAGTTACAAGAGCTTTCTGGAAACGGCACGATGAGGCCATATTAAGTATAATTGGAGTAAAGTTACTTTACGTGCGTTACTTTGAATAACATACGTTTTCAAATAAAGTAGACTTTCAGCGAAAATATGCATAGTAGTTCATTTACGGCGTGTTTGATATAAGAGCATACGTGATGTTTAAACCTGTATTATGTTTAAGTGATATTGGAGTGTAATTTAGTGTAAAATAAAAAAGAACTTTTAATATTAAAATAAGACTTTTTTTATTTAGTACATATAAAAAAACGATACTAATCAACAAATAATCCATTTATAGTTATTGTGTCAGCCTATTTCGGTCGGCTAATTTCTGAAATGGCTGATCAGGTTTCAACGCGCGTTGGGCAGGTGTATTAAGGATGTAATTCATAGTAATTTCGGCTACGTACATTTAAAAACAACGGTCATGGTACTGTGCAAAAAAATAGAGGTTTTTTGGTTTATTAATAAATAAAGCATGGATTCGATGCCGGCAGTTGAACGCGAAAATGGCGGCCGTCAGCGCCGCGTCCACTAGGGTGCCCAGCGTTCGTCATACCTCGCTTTGGTTTTGTTTGAATAGCGCGTGAAGAGGTCGCATTGGGCGCACTCGTTGAGGGACAAAGTGTGGTTTGCAGGCTGACGGGCGGCGAGCGGCGCTGCATCAACCTGGGCTCGTACAACTACCTGGGCTTCGCGGAGCCGCGGGGCCCGTGCGCCGAGGCCGCGGCGCAGGCCACGCGCCGCTACGGCCTGGCGCTGGCCTCTTCGCGCGCCGAGCTGGGCTCCTGCGCCCTGCACCGCGAGCTCGAGGAAGCCACGGCCCGCTTCCTCGGCGTCGAGGTCTGTCTCCTGCTGTGTACTCTAAAGCTATTCTCGGGAACCATATTCTACCACAAGCGTAGACTTTAGTTAAAATTATTCAAATATATTTTAAAATAAAATATTAAATATAGTTATTCTACCACAAGCGTAGACTTTAGTTAAAATTATTCAAAAATATTTTAAAATAAAATATTAAATATAGTTATACGCTTGAAATGAAACGTAGCACGTCGTAAAGATGGAGGTAAATGTTCAACCTAGGCCTGACTCGGGAAAGGAATATTTTTTCCATTACAATCGAATAAGTTTTGAATAGTGACGTCGACGTTGCAGGCCGCCATCGTGTTCGGCATGGGGTTCGCGACCAACTCGCTGGGCCTGCCGGGCATCCTGGGCCCGGGCACGCTGGCCCTGAGCGACGCCAACAACCACGCCTCGCTCATCCTAGGCCTGCGCCTGGCCAAGGCCACGGTCCGGGTGTTCCGACACAACGACCTGCGGCACCTGGAGCGGCTGGCCCGCGAGGCCATCGCCGAGCGCAAGTGGCGCAAGATCGTCATCGTGAGTCCAACCTTTGCTATAATCTATAAGTTCGTCATATAACGCATTATTATGAAAGGAACATAACATTATTATAGTTTCTTATATATTATCTTTATTTCTTATAAAAAAATTACATTGAGAAGCTGATATCCAAGCCAAGAAAGCGTATACGTGCCTCTCAAGATGTATGACAATACTCACTACCAAATGAATGTTTCATGGAACTCTTTTAGATCCCCCATCCATTTACTTAGTGTAATATCTGAATTATAATGGCGACCAAACTATATGAATCACTAGATGTAGAGTGAGTAAGGTTAGGAAAGACTGACTTCTTCCGTCCTCCGGTCTGCACTGGTAAACAGCGGTGTTCCGGTTACGGTTAAACCCGTAGCTGCTGTTCGATCATCTTCACGCGAACCTTTGATAGTTGGTTGGAAGTGCGGCGAATATATATATATATATATATATATATATATATATATATTCGACGAGGCTGGAGAGCGAGCCGTGGCAACTGCGACTCTGTCTTCAGTCTTTTGCACAGCGTCCGGAAGGGCGAGAGCATCCCACTAAAAATCAGTCAAAATGAGGGTATATAGATAGATGAATAGTGCCACTACGAGAGGCGCGAACAATTTGTTTAACTCGAGCCTGCTTAATTTTTTATGTCTACCCACAATAGATACAATGTATTTCAAAAGTAATAAAATCAGAAATAACGAAAAGTTTTTAGTCAGACCAATATCTGAGCATAAAAGGCCTTACGAAATGCGACGTCAATTTGTTATGTATTATTACCAATTTGTCAGCAAATATTAAAAATTATATATATTTTTTCCTTCTTAAAATATACCTAAATTTAAATAGTCAGTAAAAGAACTCTTTAATTCGAAATATAATGTATAAATACTCAAATTTGTTGATTTGGAGGTGTTAATATTGGTGCAGAGCAGTACAGTATAGGTTATCTAGTTAATATTAAAGTATGATTTGTGTAGTCTTTAAATATCTACATAATTTATATAAATTGATAATTTTTTTTTGTAATAATATCAATGAAATAAAGTTTCATCTGCATTTAACAATATTATAAAATTTATAGATTATTATAATTTAAAATGAATTAATTGATGTTTTTAGTTTAAGTTATTTGGTTTTAGTGAGAAGTAAAAGTATAAAATTACAATTTTTAAGTTATGATGGAAATATTTTGGAGGTAATAATTTAATGAATAATATGGAATTTGAATTTTTAATATTTATTAAGTAATTAGATTTAGAAAAGCATTATTTATTTTTATGAGATTGGTATATTCAAATATATTTTAAAGTATATGTACATATAAATAATTAGTTTTATTTAGACGAGATATAATTTTTGGTTTTATCTTGTCAGCTGTAGTATATATAGCATGTGTAGTTTGTTCACTTATATAAAGTTACTTTTTTTATGTAGTTTTATTGCAATATAATTTTTTGTAGTTTCCATTTTAGTGTGTTATTTAGTAAGGATGTAAAGGTTAAATGTAATGTTATTGAGAAACTTATGATACATTGAAAGTTTCCAGATACCATGTGAGGTTAGTAATATTGTAATAAGAGGGCGTTTGCGGTGCGGTCGCAGGTGGTGGAGGGCGTGTACAGCATGGAGGGCTCCGTGGTGCCGCTGCAGGGCGTGGTGGCGCTGAAGCGGCGCCTGGGCCTGCAGCTGTACCTGGACGAGGCGCACTCGGTGGGCGCCATGGGCGCGCACGCGCGGGGCGTGGCCGACCACTGCGGCGTCAGCCCGCGCGACGTGGACGTGCTCATGGGCACCTTCACCAAGAGCTTCGGCGCCGCGGGCGGCTACATCGCCGGTCAGCTATTCCTTCCTTTTCACGGCGCAAGACGGGCATAGTGCGCCACGCAGCGGATTTCTATTCGCAGATATACACGTTTCCTCACAATGTTATCGTTCACCGCCGACCACCTGCTAAATCAGCCCGTAAAATTGCTATTTTAAAAATGACAATGTCGTTCGTGTCAACACCGCGGATCGAACTCGGGTTCACCCCGAATATACAAAATATAAGTTATGTTCTCATTTATATTGTTTTTGTCAATTATATGCGCCATCTATTGCAATTTTCTTTTTAACGCTGCCCTTGTTATAAGATCAAGGTCTTATGTTGCAAGGGCGTTTTATAAACATAAATGGCATAAAGACATTTCTGTTTACTACCAAGTCACTTCTCTCCTCTTCAATTGTTACTGAGTCTTTATTGAAAGACAATGCTAGGGAATGTAAATAAGACTTTACTTTCTCTCGTGTATGGGATAAAGACATTATGAGTACTTTTAAATCTTTAGATATTATAAGAACTGATCATCTATGAGGGATTCCTGTTAGAGTTATTGACGTAATACTATTTATAATAATTGTATTGATCGAGGTGAATTTCCTGACGTTATACATATACATAGTAAAATTACTTCTGTATTTAAATCTGGCACTATTACAAACGTCCATAACTTTAGACCTATTTATATACTGCCTACTCTTAGCAGAATATTTCATTATTTGTTCAAATATTTCGCAAAGAGTAGGCAGTATATAAAATTTAAACAAAATGTTGATGATTTAAGTAACAAACAATTCGGTTTTGCGAGGGGTCGCTTAACTACTGATGCAGGTGTTCATCGTGTTAAAAGTATTTTTAAAGCTTGGAAAGTGTCACAGGATGCATTTGGTAATTTCTGTGATCTAACCAAAGCGTTTGATATTGTGATGCATGAGATTTTGGTCAGGAAAATAAGCCACTATGGTATAAGAAATGCTGCACTCAAGCTTCTGACTTCGTACTTGAGCTGTCGAATTCAGAGAGTTGATGTGAAGGGCAAGAGATTTCCCGGGGCCCCGGTGAGTATGGGGGTTCCACAGAGATCAATTTTGGGACTTTCTCATCTATATATATGATCTACCACATATTGTAAATAATAATTATGAGATAGTATTACTTGCTGATGATACCTCTTTAATATTTAAAGAAAAACGACGTTCTTTAAATTATGACGATGTAAATAAAACTCTCTCACTAGTGGCTAAATGGTTTAGTGCTAATAAATTACTTTTAAACAGTAAAAATAAAATGTATAAAATTTATGACACCTAATGTCAAAGGAATAAAAAGTAATGTGACTCTAGATGGGAAAGGGTTAGACCTTGTTGCTGATTAGATGCGAAACTGCAATCATATAAATAGGCTAGCGAGTAGACTTAGTTCAGCAGCTTATGCGGTTTAAAAAATAAGACAGCATCCTATGTAGATACCGCGCATTTAGTATAATTCAGCTATTTTCACAGTATAATGTCCTATGGCATTCTACTTTGGGGTAACGCAACTGATGTCGATACCGTCTCTGTCCTCCAAAAGAGAGCTATTCGAGCAGTTTTTAACCTGAGCTCCAGAGAATCTGTGGGAAACTTGTTTAAAGAAATAAAAATGTCGACTCATGTATGTGCATAAAGTAAAATATTATTCCCAAGATATTGTAACTTACTTGATGTAAATACTAGGTACAAGCATATATTAATTGCTTGTGTCACAAGACTGAGAAGGGCAAGTAAATCTTTTATGAGGCAATGTATACGCTTCTCCAACAGACTCCCAGAAAACAATGATTATCTAAATGATAGCACAACTTCGTAATAAACTGTTTGCTCCAGGTTCTTTTAAATATATTAAAGGATTATTTATATTTGTAATACATATCATAAATAAACAAAATATTTATTAACATACATAAATAAAAAAAGACTGTTCCTGCTTTTACATAATCTCTCGAGTGTTTTGATGAGAAAGGAAGGGAGGCTGAGTCTCGGCACTTGTGTAGTCGCTCTTCCCGGATTTAGGTATAAAGATAGCTGTTACTCCCTCCAGCCTTACGGAACGTGCCTATGGGCTAAGCATGCACTGAACACGGTTAAGAGTATTGAATATAGTCTAGCTCCGCTCTATTGAACTAGGCCGGAATGACCCCATTCAGGCTTGAAGAGTTGGAAGTTGTTTATAGCTCAGATTACGCTAATCTGGGCTAGAAACAGCTTCCAACTCTTCTGATTTCTGTCTTCCTTACTATCCGTTCGACTTTTTGCCGGTATGCTGCTGTAGCCGTTATGGGTTCATCACGCCATTCCACGATTCTGCCCCCGTAAAATGCGTATCCATTACGATTTGATAACCTTCTTGTCGTATCTGTGCATAGCTGGCATTTGGTTCTTGGAAGATCCCTATCTCATTGTGAGGTTGTCTAAATAGCATCGTCCTCACCCTATTGATTTGTTAATGTTACTTCAGAATTCCCTTCATTCTGCAGTGCGTCTGTATTGTATTCTCTTATTGTACTCCCCTTTAGCCTCGCAGTAGGAATCCCAGTCTTTTTCGGCCATTGTTTTCAATGCCCTGTTTAGCCTTTTCCTGACCATTCTTCTCAACTTTTCAAGTGTGGGTCCCCAACATTTTAGACATACGTAATAAATAAAAGAGTCGTCACTGTCTGCAGGGTCGGCGAAGCTGATCGCGTGGGTGCGTGCGCACGGGCACGCGCACTCGTACGCGCACGCCATGGCGCCGCCCGTGGCCATGCAGATCCTGGCGGCCATGCGCGCGCTGCGGACGCCGCAGGGGCTGCGCCGCGTGCGCACGCTCAGGGACAACACGCACTACTTCAGGCGCAGGTGCGCTCGCCTCATAGTGCCAGCGTCTCGGACGCACGCGCGGACACTTGTGCACTCTCTGTTCTTCTACTGTCGAAGCAAAGGCGGGCACAAAATTGTATTGACCCGCGGCCATTTATGTTTAATACGCTGCTCTAAGGTTTTTGTTTATCAATACAGTACAAATTAAAATTTCATTAATATAGGCCAAGCTGGAGTTGATTGAACCGTGACAAACTTTATTAAGGTTATTAATATATTTACAAAAGGGCCCAAGTTTGACCCTTGCGGAACATCTATTATCATAGGAGATCCTAAAGAGATAACACTATTTATACCAATTTTCTGAGTTCTGTTACTATTATAAGAAATTATTCTTTGTTTTGCGTTATAATGTTATTTGTTACCAAATCAATTTTATCTAATTCTGTACCGTCTGTACACTTGCGCAATTCGTGAACGAACAATAATTTGTATCTCTTTTGAAGTTTAACTCCTTTGCCACGTTTGGGTTAAATGATGAAGAGTAAATTTTTACGATGCGCGCGCACACCGAACGACAGTATGAAGTTAGCTAGAGAGTAAATTTGTTCGATGCGCACCCAACCATTGTGAAGTTTGCTAGTCAATATGTCATGTCGTCATTTGTCATGTATTGTATAACACTGCCATCTCGAGTCCGTAACATTAACTAGTAATTTTAGTATATTACACTGGATGGCGCTTTCTATTATTAGTGTCGATTTTTCTACAAACGTAAGATACAACAAAGATAATTTTTTTAGAAATATTTTTATCAAGTTAGAAGTATAACTTCTTACGTACGTACAAAAGTACATACACACTTTTTCATCTTATAAGATATTTTTCCGGAATGGCCCAATTAAATATTCAGGAAAATCGGATCAGTAGTTTTTCTTTTAAATCAAAATAACAAAAATGATTTTATGTAATTTGGCGCGTATCTCCGTCATTAATGAACCAATTTCAAAAACTTTTTTTACAATATAACTATCCCGTCTAACCCTGTCATGTATGCCTTATGCGATAACATAATTTGTTACCATACTAAATTTAATAAAATTTTGTTGATTAGCTGTAGCGTAGTACGAAATATAAATTATATTCCAAGTAGTACATATTTTGGAGTGTTTATTGAAATAAGTATATAGCCAAAGTTTAACAACTGTAGTCTCTGTACCTAACACCGAAGTCGCGAATAGGGCAATCCCGTAATCGCTAAATTCGTAAATTAGTTTTTATGTCAGAAAAAAAAAATTGATATTTCAGGTCAACAAATCTTTAGTATTATTGATGACCATTGGTCAAGTTAAACATTACTTTGTAGATCGCTCTAGTTGCAGCATAAAGCAAAAGAACTGCAATGAAGTCCTGTTGTTAAAAGTATTTTGTGAGTCACCAAAATATTAAAGGAGACTACTCGGTACTCGATTGTCATTATATTTATGTAATATAATTTGAGCTCCCATACATCGGTTGGGCCAGAATTGAATGGTGGGATGCGCCTTTGCAGGCTGCGTGAGATGGGCGTGGTGACGTTCGGGCACGCGGACTCGCCCGTGGTGCCCATGCTGGTGTACTCGTTCAGCAAGATGGCGGCCACCGTGGAGCGGCTCACGCGGCGCGGCCTGGCCACCGTGGGCGTGGGCTTCCCCGCCACGCCGCTCTACAAGGCGCGCATCCGGTACGTGGCCCCAGGGCTCTAGGGCTGCAGGCCTTCTAGCGATGTCAAACGAGAACCCTTGCTACTCGGTTATCATCGTATTTATGTAATAAACTTACGGACATAATTGACCATAATTTCTAATTAATTAATAAAGCATGGACACGATGCCGGTAGGTGAACAAATGGCAAGTGGCGTAGTTCACTGAACTCAAAGCGCGAGAATGGAATTCGCCTGCGCCGTGTCCTTTGGGATGCCCATGTGTTCAGTAATTAATTATATAACTTTCGAAAAAGTTTGCTCTGTGGTCAATAAATATTGAATTTGAATGGTCATATATAATTCCCGCATTCGCGGTCCGTGCGCAGGTTCTGCCTGTCGGCGGCGCACTCGCGCGAGCAGCTGGATCGCTGCCTGCAGGCCATCGAGGCGGTGGCCGACGAGCTGGGGCTGCGCTACGCGCGCAGGCGCTAGCGTCCCTCGCTCGCGCCAGGGGACTCGTCGCGGAGTGGCGCGTTGCCCTGCACCCTCGTTCATCGGCCGAAGGCCACCTCATACGCTTTATTCAATAAATTATTTTCTCATGTCTCACTCTTTTTATTTCAATTGTCGGATTCGACGAATAACCTGAGCTCCTTTTTCAAAATCCGAAAATGAAAACATGGTATGCTAAAATATCCAATATTTCTTAAGAAATGGTATAGCTTTATCTTTATTATTGGAATAACTCTATCATTCCAAAAGAAATTTACGTTTCATATAATATTTGCAGAAGTTCTTCCGACAGTAGTACATGTTTTTTTCAATTACCATACAATTAAGCCATAAGAATTCATTCCAATAAGACAGATAAACATGCTTTTAAGTTTATCGACAAGGTAAGTTTTATGTAAAATAAATAAATACACATGTAAGAAACTTGCTACTTAAATAAAAATAAAATATCTAATACAAGCCCATCGCTAATGCTTTGTAATAAATACGATAAAATAATAGTAATTCTACAATGTTCAATTAATATGTTCTTGTATTGAAAGCGACTCTTATCTACATAAACGAAGCTCAAAAGTTGTCAATAATGGTTAGTGACTAATACACTTTCGGGGGTACCACAAGGCTCACATTTGGGTTCTTTGCTATTTAACATTGTTTTATTTCTTAACTCAAAATTTAATTTATTTGCGGATGATTTAAAAATAGTTAATCCAATCACAAACTTTTTACATGTAAGATACATAAAATTAAAATGGTGTTGCTGATGGTGTATACGTAGGTCGGACTGGACGTAACTTCGAGACTCGACACAAGGAACATGTGGCTGCCTATAGGAATGGTCATCCGGAGAGGTCTTATTTTGCCAAACGCCTCCTAGAAAGTGGACATAGTTTGTCCAATGACCATACCTATGAGGTATTACATAAATGTGATAAAGGCTTACGAT
>JAOCPS010000030.1:3487511-3514405 GCA_025505425.1 Graphium colonna | reverse complement strand
AATTAAAATGTAAGTCATCTAGTAATTCCCTTTCATTAGACGAATATGTTATTTTAGTCACTTTTGTATATCGTCAACATGCCTATTATATTATAATACGTATCGCAAACGACTTGACATTAATAATATGAACGAAAATGATGCAAATTCGAGTAAAAACGTGAATGAGCTCTTAAATGGCAGAACGTTTCACAGGTTCTACAATAATTTTGATCGGTTGAAAACGAATAAATTTAAAAGCTAAACCATTGTTGTATATTGCGAGCTACGAGAGGAGGTATACCATAGAGCAATTTCTCGCGCCAGGTTTTAAGACTAGTAAGTTAAATATAACAATAATTTGTGGAAAAATTTTCTGCAGTAGGCTAAAAGAAATGGATACGATGCATAGGACGTTAAGAAATATGCAGCTAAAACTACCGTCTTTAGAGAAATTATCAAAAATCACCAATTAAATTCACCAAAAGAAAAGGAAGGATTAACGTATTTTTTACAGTTGGGAAGAGCAGGACGAACTGGCATATAGGTCGACAGCAACCAAAGCTAGTTAACGAAGTGTGGCTCTAGTGCTTATAGTATAAGGGCATCCACTCACTAGAGCGTTTAACTTGATATAGACGACAACCAAAGGGTCTAGCGTGTAGCAGCTCACCGCGGTGGGACAACTAGCTATAAAGCTAACAACAACAGAGTGCGGTAGATCCGCGTTGATAGCGTAACACATTCACCTAAGCCATAATCTACCCAAAAGTCGACAAAAACAATAGAGTACGGATATAGGATTCCTAACATAACGGCGCACACTGACCCAAGCGACCTTCTGGCTAATAAGCGGACAATAACAACAGAGTGCCGTTATGATCTTCAAAGCATAAAGCCCAATCTATTAGAGTGGCCCATAGAAAAACTCTATTCAATAACAACAGAGCGCGGGTGCGTTTGTGGCGTAAAGGCGCACACTCACTTGAGCGGCCAACTGGCTGACAAGCAGAGACTAGTAAATCCGATGTGAGGGAACACTTTCTCGAGAACAAGTTCAGTGAGAGATTTAATAGACTTTAGGCATAGCGGTTACAACATAAGGCCACCCACCCACCAGTGCGGCTCAAAGCAGCCCTATACCGTCAACAATCACAGCAAAGCAGCAATCGAGCCATAAGGGCGCACACTCACTAAGCGGCCCACTGGCAGATAGCCCAGAGAGAGCGGGTGTAAGGGCGTTAGGGCGCACACTCACCGCGGCGGGCGGGGGCGTCGTCGTCGTCGGGCAGCGCGAGGCCGAACTCGCGCCGCAGCCGCGTGCCGAGCGCCTCGCGCTGCCGCTCCGACGCCGTCGGCTGCGCGTCGAACACACCTGCCCACAACACGCACACTTAGTGCCATGCCGATACGTGCCTAACGGCTATGGTTATAGAGCCTATTTTTGCAACGACGCTTAGTGCCATGGTAAAACAGACATGTTATCTCATGATAATAGAGCCTATTTCTGACTTAAACCGCCAACAGGATTTAGGACTCATGAAAATATTTGCCTTAAACCATGGCGACGCTGCCGTAATTTCTTTTGTGATGCAAGGGACAGCGCTGATCTTTATCATCAAGCAAAATACCCGTTTGCCACATTGGTCTATGACAGGACCAATGTTTTCGTACTATGGTTACTAGACAATGTCGTTATGCCAAGCTGTTTTATCGATCGAAAGTTGAGTAGTTATTTTCGAAAGCCATGTGCATCCTAGCGGGCACAGTGCGCGCGAACACATTTTCAGGTCAATGAACTGCGCCAGCTGGCCATTTGTTCGCTGTCGGCATCGTATCAACGCTTATCTATTTATTTGAAAATTTTGTCGAAGACTATGTCCTTAATTTTATTACATAAATATGATGACAATCGAGTATAGAGCACTCTCATTTAATATCATTAGCGACTCACTAACCAACCTGTATAAACGATGAAATAACCCTACAAATTTGTTTTTAAATATTTGTGCCTACGCAAAATGTATAGACCTATCAACCTATCCTAATCGCATAACCCTAATATAGTGCCGTAACTGAGACATAAAACGAATAAATTAACGCAAAATCAAACACATTACTTTTCATCACTAAAAAAGTTTACGATCTTTTAACGACACTCTCCACAAATGCACACATCATTCGTCTCGATGACCATCCCGCATAAACGGTCCATGACTCAAGTTGGACTTGTGCCAAAGCTCGAGTTCAATCTGCAAAGCTATTCGCGTACAATTTGTTATACATAAACAGAGTGTATTTAGTTCCAATGGTACATTAATAACGACGCTTTAGTCGTCACTGTAAATTTTATTACAATAAATAATCCTTTAGATACGTAACTATACTAGAAAGGAAATTGTATTAAATTCTAAACACGTTACGTTATTCGGATATTTCTCTATCATTTTATGGAAATAAAAGAAATGAGCTAACAAACTTTTGACAGTTACTTTTTGAAGTTATCAAAAACGTCGTATAACAGTAGTTATTTATCTAAAAGTGCGAAACGAGAGTTATAGGAAGAATCAAATTATTACACAAGATACCAATATAACCTTCAGAAAATCTGTTCAGTGGTTTGTTTTGTAAATAATGGAAAAATAATTCAGGAGATACACCTCTGAGACGCGTAAAGCAGTTTTTCAATATTCCGTGAAAACAATCTCGTTTAAACACTTTAAAACTGTCGCCCCTGTTGGATGCTTGTGAGCGCCGGATGCCGTAGCAATGAGATAATCCACCGGGCGTCCGTTAAATAAACAACACGGTGCGTTAAACGGCATTGAGGACGCGTGTACTTGCAAATGTAACTATTTGCCTCACCCAGATGTATTTATTTTTAAAATTGTGACATTGAAAGTGTTATATAAATAATGTGCGATAAGGAACACTTTTTTTATTATTTAATATCGACACCAAACCACATACTGATAAAAACAGTATCATACTTTTTTCGTCTGTTGTTCGATAAAAAAGTATACAAAGTACTGTTTTTATGTCAGCTAGTATCCAGAGTAAAGCAGATGATTTTTTTTTAAAACTGTTAGTAACTTGATACTACTTCATACTTTTACTTAAATTGTGGTGAGGCTTATGAATATTTTAAAAATGATAATAAACCCGTGCAAGGAGGTCTAAAAGATTGTTTTTTATACGTCAAAAAAGTCAAGTTTCTTTTGTTAAATACCGTTCATTTAAAAAAAAAAAGTTGGGAACCCTACTTTTTTATCTATAATGTTAATCAACAAAGATAATGCGCATAGAGTGAAATATAAATGAAAATTTAACTATAAAGTCCTCATAATAAACGTATATTTCTTTCATGTTATAACAATCATTTAATTAAAATAATTGAACGTAATCGCAATGAATGAATCCTAATGCCATATAAACAAAGATGAACCATGGGAGAGACAATAGGCGTAGTGCAGATGAACAAATATCCTCTGCTTTATTAGTGGCCGCGGTTTCATTACACGGCGGAGGCGGTTTTGACCGCGAGAGCGGAAAGAGTAATTTGTGTCAGATTCTATTGATATAGGTACGAAATTAAAATATCTTATTACACCATAAGCAGCTGATTGTAGGACCGTAACTCCACATGACCAAGAGAATGTTGTTATTTTATTCCATCAAAAAGCAATTTACTCATCGACCATCGACCGAAATTTCTTTATGCAGATGTATAGAATCTATATTTATGTATTAATATAAAGAAGATAACAATACTAAGCACATGTTTTTTTTATCGCACACGTGTATAAAAATACTAGGATTAGATATTTAAGAGAAAATTATATACATGCTGTAGCGTTGTATTTAAAAAAATCTTGTTTTTTGTTCCACATATATTTGTGATTTATATTTTCTATTTTCGATCAATTCTTTTATTTATATATCTTTTATGTATACGATGTATTATAATTCATTCAATGAATGTGACAAACTCCAAAAGATAAAAGATAAAAAAAAAAATATTTTTATACACCTTAAAAATGTATTAAAATTTTCTTACTTACTTGAGCCTACATTTAAAAAGTTTTCTGTCACGAGGAATACTAATTCTGAAAAGAATAAATAGATTTCCGCTCCCGCCCCCGCTGCCGCCCATCACTAAGTGCAACCTAAGAACCACCGCTCGCGGCTTCTCCGTAGCGCACCGCAAATAACCTTGGCCAGATGCCAGATGTTCTTAAACGAACTGTCGAACAATGTAAGCGGAGTCGCGTTTAAATGATCAAATAACGGGACGGCACTAGAATTGTTCTTTTATTATATTTTTACAGGTTTCTGCGTCTCGGGAAGGAAGTTCAATTATTTCCCACCTATGATCACGAGAACCGTTTGCTCGTTTGCCAATCTCTCAAAATTTCCTTGGCTTGTCACTGTTTTGAATTAGGATTTTTAAGATATAATATTAGGGTTTTAAGATTTGATATAAAAAAATTGACCTGTCAAAAACCTTCTTTTCAGTTGGGATTTTTAAGACGTAATGCAAAACGAGCATTTATTCACTCCGATGAAATTTTTTTCGAGATTTAAGATTTTCTTTCTGTATCAAATATAGCAACCACATTTACGATGCGTTTTTTTTACTTTCCGTTTAAATTTTATTAAAAATAAAAACCTTGTACAATACATCGTGTTAAATTATCAAAAGTTTAAGGCGGGCGTTAGTGTTGCAAGCGGATGCAATAAAAGCTTTTGATCGCAGCACCATCTTACGACACTCTCGGTAACCTACTTCGGACTCACGAACTGGTCGAATACAACAAAATTTACAATGAAATATAGACTGTAGTTATTTTCACAGACGGTTTGAAAAATTACAATAAAATATAGTTTATTTCCAAAATATAAATATGAAAATGTTGCAATTACAATGAATGTTAACTTTATAAAAATGAAGGTAATTTTTAATTTTTTTTAACCGGATAAGCTGTTGCACTACCTGTGGTATTATACCTCATTTTTGTTTCACTGCTTTTAAAAGGGATTTTAAAATATAAAAGTATGAATTATGCTTTACCTATATGACGTTTACACAATCTGCAATTGAGACGTAGAATGCGATGCGAAAGAAACTATTTTGGATGAATCGATTTTTGGATTTTATCAAATATCTCCGAAACCCAACCCGGGTCCTTTATAAAAAAAACTTCTGTAGAAGTTATTAAGTCTAGTCTCAAAAAAAAATCCTTAAACCTGATACAACTAGTTACGGTATGCAACATAAACACGGGCATTGTTTTTTATTAAATATTCACGCAACGACTTATGGAAGCCGAATAATAATTATTTGGCGGCAAAAACTGCCAGCAGCAGGTAATGCGACAAACTACAACAAAATGTAGTATCACAATTTTAAAATAAAATTATTGTAATATATTTTCTTGGCCCGTATAAGTGAACCTCCGATCGACGTAAGTGGCGGTGACATCATTTTACGAACGTAAATATAAAACAACAAATGTGCATATTACCAATCGAACTATGTTTATAATACCATTTTGTTTATTTATTACAAAATTTAAATAAACATAAAAATTTGTAGGTATTTTTTATTTATGGTACACTCAACGCCGATATGAAAGGACACAGACAGTTGATAAATTGTCTGTTTTGGAGCAGCGAAATTATCGCTTCATCCTGTTTCAATGTCGTAATTTATTTGCGACACAAAATATAAAATACATTTTCAAAATGTCCTCAAAATGACTTATCTAAAATTTAATTTATAAAAATGAAGAATAACATCTTCAAAAAGATCGATCACAACTAAGGCCCCGGCGAGATTCGAACTCACGATCTCCTGTTTACTAGACAGGCGCTTTAACCAACTAAGCCACGGCGCCGATGCCATAAGAAGTGAAAATAATTTACTCTTTCAATGAGTTCGAAAAATCATTATATTTTTTTTGATAATTTTTACATTAAAATGTACTAAAATTAAACCTTGGCTAGAATTGTTAGTAGAACGATTTTATTGAATATTTATCACAATTTACACTTTAAATTATATAGTAGCACTTTTTGAATTTACTATTTATTATAATATAAGACTAAACGCATTAAGGCAGAGTATACAATTGTGACATACTCTCCTAGTCCGTACCGCAATATGTCACATATTACGTGATACGAATTTTGAACCAACTACTACGGGCAACGTCGCAGGGCCAAACTGGTCTAGCAATAATAGCAAAACACGCGGCCGATAAGTTCTCGAACATTTATCAATAAAATGATACCGTATCGAATTAACCTTGCGCAAGTTTTCCACATAGCGTGTGTTCCGTCATATAAAGGTATGTACATACAATGGTTTAATATCATACGTAATGCTTGTTCCAAACGATTTTTCCTCATCACAGTATAATTACGTCGAGTGAAGCAAACGCGTTTTTCATTATCGATAAAAAATATAACTTAATCATGTATGAAGCTAAAACAGGATTTAAATCGGTCTGTATCTATTATATATTATTCTCTATGTACCGACAGAAATTTGTTACATTTTTTTATTTCAAGGGAAGGGTTAGTGTCGTCGAAATCTAAGCGTCAATGATATCTATTACACTTTATCATAGAGACTATTATATATTTTTTTTATGGAAAGGAAGACAAAGGAGCAAAAGGTTCACCTGATGTTAAGTGATCCCGTCGCCCATAGACACACGCAACATCCGGAGAGTTGCGAATGCGTTGTCAACCTGGGAAATAGGATAGAATAGGTTTATTGGATAGGATGGGTCGGGATTAAAGATTTGGAGGGGATAGGAGTGGGAAAGAGAAGAGTAGATATGGCCATCCGGCATCCCCAAAAGTCGTGCATACTTTATGTTATGCCGACTTTATAAAGGGCGGTGGTTCTTCCCCGGGCGAGCGTGGCCGTAGAAGTGCAGCAAGAGCTGTGAAGGGATGTTATGCTCTACATCTAGTTACATAAATTTGTTACGTTTAAAATATAATAAAAAGTTTTTACTTAAGAAGGCAATAGAGCACCTGATCGTAAATGACCAACTTCGCCCATAGAGTTACAAAAGCGTTGCCAGGTCCAGTTACAGGAATAGGCTCTCCTTTAAATAATATATATTATATTGAAATCATTCTTTTTTTTCTTTATTCTTTTCTATATAAAATATGCATTATTCTAGTGACAATGACACAGCCTCGAAATAATAAAGATAAAAATTATTTCACAAGTGGCTGTAAAATGATAAACGGAAGTTGTTTTGTGTCAAATTGATAATTATTCCGATTGTAATTTAAATTTTTTAACATAATTTTTTTTATATATGAAAAACTTCTGCAATACATAATTCCTAACTAGAACGAGGAAGTATTTTCTGGCGAATATCTAGTTCATACCTGTGGCACATCATTATTAGGTCAGTGGTAGCAAACCCTAAAAAAACTACGGTTAAACATTGTTCTTTTATGATCAATCGACAAAAATGTATTTTAAAACAGCATTCAAAATCAATTAAAAATATTACTATTGACCAAGTAAAGGTTAATGTAAAAAAATTCTGAACGATGGCACGCGCAAGGGTTAAAAGTGATTCCATTTCAAAATAATTTCCATCCCCTTACAAAATAAGTTTATTTTTGTTTTATATTAATGAAAGTAGAGTTTTTTGTCATAAGTACAAGTATAAAAATAATTGTTTCTTATCATCGGTTATCCTATTATAGATGTGTTTTTTTTTACTTTGATCTCCTTTAAAAATCTAAATATAAACCTGTATAACACATATTTTTTTCGTACCCGGGTGATATTTCGCTAAAGTTAAAAAAAAAATATAATAAATTCACAATCCCGGAATTGCAATGTATACGTTAATCATTTTATTTAAACAAAAAGGAAAAATGTTAACCCCTGAAATTAGAGCAAAGTATCGCACATTGAACCTTTGGTCAATTTTTTTATATAGAAAGAAGGAGGCAAACGAGCAAGCGGCGCACCTGATGGTAAGTGATCATCGCAACCCGCAACTACAGCGGAGTAACAAGAGCATTGCCGGCCTTTGAGATAAAAATGTTCACCACACCTGGCCTGCCCTACAGCAGAACTAAACCTTGGGTAAATTTACACAAAAAAAAATTGACTGCTCCTGCTATCGGGATCGCAACGTACCTTTGGGCACTTGCGCCGCGCTGAGCTCTCTGTGCAGCCGCTGCTCGAGGTCATCGACCGCGGCCGCCGCAGCCGCTTCAAGCCGCTGCGGGGATAGCGACGCCCCCGCCGAGGACTCGGACGACCATTCGACGCCGGCCTCGTTGGCCTCGGAGGTGTCCCGAGAGTCGCCCCCGTCGGCCATGTCTTGAGGCTCACCAGACGCTGGTGACGCGGAGCCACTGGTCGCACACTTGTGCCGCTTGCGGTACTCCGTTATAGAGAGCTGTTAAAATATTAGTATAATTGTAAAGGAAAATGTTTGTGTCTTCGGATATGAGTTACTCCATCACATGAAAACAGATCCGTGAATTTGGATAATATTGATACATTATTATCATTGCCATATTGGATAGATTATGGAAAAATTCAAAACAATAAAATGGTCAAACCTGGTGAAGCTGTGAAGGAGAGCAGCTAATCATTTCATAAGGAACAATAACAGTTATTAATATACTGATAGATAACAAGGGATATTAAACTAAGCATAGCTTGTGTCTCGGCAATCTAATTTGCAAGTTGACAACAACTAAAGTTTAATAGCGCTATAAATACTTATCCACTAAAGGGCAACTATTTTTCTACTAAAATGAGTATAATTAAGATTGGACCCCTAGCTATTGAAAGTTCTTTTACTTCGAATTACACTCATGACATATCTGCAAATAGAATACTCATCTTGTCTAAACTAAAAAACAGACACTGGCTGACACCTAATTTCCACTCAGAAGTTCCATGAATGCAACCTATCATACTCAAACTGAAATCTATAGGAACAATTTGAGATTTTAACAACCTTAGGTTAAACAAAAGAGTTGCATCAATGTTTAAAACTCATAACTGGTTTAAAAACATTGAAGATATTATGTTCATAATATAAATCATAAACTTATATTTGAACAAGTCATGATAAAATAAAATCTGTGTATAATTTCTGTGGTACACTATAATTGTGTGTAGTCCTTTTCTATCTTATGATTTTAATATATGTAGGTGTTGTTGTAGGTAACCATGTTACCTTTCATAGGCCGTTGAAATACAGTGGAGGTAATTCATTACACCTATCCTAGGCTCTGAAGGTGCAGGAAGCACAAAATATACATTCACTTTATACTTCCTGCAGTTATAAAACCCAAGCACACGCAGTGTACACACAAAACATCAGTTGCAAATACATTTCAAACAAAATAGCAATGGAACAATTGTCTGATAGAATGTAGCAAAAAAAAAAAAATTGCTGCGGCTAAACATAAGAACTTGCTGAAACTAACATTTTTTTTATAATATATTAGGGCTAGTTACAGTCCATAGTATGGTATGGTGTACCATTAACAGATGCAGTATTCTAACAGATGCTCTAAAGCTTTACGTCAATGTCAAATGTTGTTAAACTCATTTAAGTGCTGATTTATGAGCTGTGTACGGTAAAGTATAACACATTGAGAATATTTGTATGTTAAAAAAATAGAAAGAATTAATTATTTTCTATTTACGAAAGAACAAAGAACCAAATACTTTTTCAACAGTTGAACATAATATATACCATAATTAAAGCCAATTTTAACTATTAAAAAACATTGCCTTTTGTTTTTATTATATCTTGTTTTTCTATTGAAGACAATTAGTTTCATTAAAATTATGCTCATGTATGCAATACAAACATTAAAAGTTATTAACTGCAATAAGAACAATTTGAGTGTTTGCAGACAGCAGTAAAGGTAATATAATATTTTAAATAAATATACTATCTTTACTCCAGAATCTATTCATTGTATTTAAATGCTATTTGCTACAGACTGCATACACAATTGATATAACAATACATTTTAATAATTCATGTTTATGTAATGCGCGGAAATATTGCTTTAACACATTTTCTCACGTAAGGTATTATTTTTTTTATGTATTTTTCTTTTATTGTTGTAATGTTTTGCTTGCATATAATGAAAATTTATTTATATATAGTATATTATTCATAGTACATGCAGGAAAGAATAATAATGATGTTTATATTATATAAATTTGTGTTAATAATCCAACTTGAACCATTTTAAAAAAGATTTTTGCACAATATTTTGAAACCAACTCAAGTTATTCATTACGCTGTATCACTCAAAAATAATGAATATTATAATTATACCAAATACTTCAGATTAACACTACTACAAGTTCACTATTCTTAGTTGACAGTATCTAATCTGAAATAACAGTAAACATTATCAAAGAGATGAAATAAGCAAAATTTTTCGACATTTAAATTTCCAATAAAAATTTTTAACATGCATAATAAATATCACCCTGACCTTTACAGCATGTAAATGAATTAGTTTCAACTTTTAATATGGGCAAGTGACATTTGCTTAGTTTTAGAACAATAAAAAAATTATAATATTGACACATGTGAAAGTACTGGGAACTTGGTGGTTAGATAGAAGAGATGAAAGTCAGGTCATCAATTTACTTAAAAATAATGCAATATTTTATTTTTGCTTACAAAATACCAAGAATACTGGTTTGACAACCATTATTTTGGTAGAAATAAATAAACAAAGTATACAATAAGCTATGAGTTTGATTATAAACTAAACATTAAAAAGTAAAATTTAATAGTTTGACTGCAAATTAACATTCTAATAAGAATCCAGCAAAAAATTATGTTATTTCTGAAACTTGTCTAGCATCCTAAGATAAATTTTATCTTATCAGACTTTAATCCGAGTTTTCTTGAAAGAATTATAGTTTTATTGTTAATAGTGCTATTGTTATAATCATACCAATAAAAATTTCAAATAAAAACCTAAAACACTTTAAAGTTTAAAACAAAATTATTATTGATTACCAATAACAAAAAATATCATTATGGCAGTATACACATTTGTCTTTCATAGTCTATTTTTTCTACCAAGGACATGATTTATTAATTGATATTAACATTTGCTTTTTCATTTTAATATGCTACAAAACACAGAGAAATAATCCAAGAAAATAATTAGTTGTAGGCAAAAAAAATTAATAAATAACATGCTGTCCCACACTGCTCCGCACCAACTCTAACTATAAAACCTACAATGAACCGAGTACTTAATGAGAATGACTGGTGAGTCACTTTCAATTCTCGAAAATAAATGGGGGGTCATCAAAATATTATTCAACACATTGATGGACACTTACATCTATAGCCGTCAAAGTGAGGTTCACTATGTGACATGACAGCAATAAATAATTTAAAAAAAAAAGATTGTTTTTACACACGACTATAGCAGCACAAATGTGCATTTACTGGCATACAAGTTGAAGCCTAGTGTCATGTTATCATCAATCCGAATTCATTTTATTTAAGAAGAAAGAGTAAAACTATACTCCTTATATCCTAAAAAATGCAAAAAAATAAAGTGTTAATTTTTCAACTCCTCTTATTTCCACTGTCCATCAATGTGTTACAATAAATATTGATTTACCACGGAGTAAACATAAATAGTTTAATAATTAATTATGTAATTCTATAGGTGGATCAAACCCTTTAGTTTTTCTGCTTTTTATATTCTGCTAAAACAAAACCTTTTTCTTCATTAAACCAATACTAGTACTCCATGGGAACTTGGACAGTGTGATTATATTACATTTATTAAAATATCATATAAGGTACTGGATTGATTCTGATCAGTGACAAACTTAATTTCCCTATCTCAACGAAGCACTGGTTCTGGTTATTGCAGACCATACATACATACACAAAATGTCTTTTCTCCTCAATTGTAATAGTAGCCCTACAGTTTTTGACCGAGTGGTCAATAGATGCATTTATTTTATACTATATAATTCTGACTTAAAAATGAAAATGAAGATTTGGTTGAATACTATGCCTATAATTTTATGACATAAATATGATGACAATTGAGTACTGAGTGCTGTTCTTTAATGTTGTTAGTGACTCACCAGTCACCCTGTGTATGCAAGATGTCTTGATTAGCGTAAATTAATTTGATTTTCTTATGACAAACCCGAGTACAAATATCTTCTATTTAAAAAGGATTAGGCAAATAGGTTCAATATTACGGCTGCATGAACCCGTATTTGTTCTTATAAATTTTTTGAATGTATGGGACAACATCCCTTTTCTTGCGGAAAGATTGGGAACACATTAGTACTATGATATCCAATTTGATAGCAAATGCAAATCGCTTGTTGAATAAGATGAGCTACAACTCATGTTTTACATAATATTACATTATAGTAACAAAGTCTTGTAAGGTGTTATTGTACTTACCTTCCTTCTAACTGGCTTGGGTTTCTCAACTGGTGGAGGATTGAGCCTAGGATCGTTGCTCCTAGGGCAGTAGGGCTTGTTGGTCGGCTTGGCCGACGGGGAAGGCGACGGAGACGGCAACATGCTTTTATTAGAACTGAGAACACCCGACAACAAAACACTATTGTTCGAGTCCATATTATTCACACGAGTCAATATCTCTTGCACACTTTTCAATTCGTCCACTGGCATCACATTGTCCTTATCAAACAAACTATTGTCTAAACTTGTAGTCCTATCTATTGCACTCTTAATGATCGACATATTTGGTATGTTCTCGTTTATCGGGCTGTCCAATTTGAATGAGGTTGACATGTTGCTAAATATACCGGAGAACAGGCCTGTGGAGCTAAATCGCGTAGAGAAAGGTAACGCCGAGTCCAAGACCGATGGCCTATCTGTGGATATGACCTCCTTTTCTTCAACTTTATTTTCCAATGGAGAATACATTAGTTCTTGTGTGACCATCTTAACTGTAACCATGGGCTCTTCAGGTAATGGTATAGCTTCAGGTGGTGGAATAACAGGCATAGGACTAGGTTCTTCAGGTAATGGTATATTTTCAGGTGCAGGCAAATGAAAGGTGTCTGATGCAGGCAAAGGAATAGTTTCTACTGGTGGTAGCGGTATGTTCTCTGGAGAAACAACCAATTTCGCATCATCTTGCACGGAATTGCTAAGTTCATCGTGTAGGTCACCATTGATGTCAGACGACTTTGAACTCGAATCGTTTTCCGTTCGTAACTGAATACTGATCTGATCATCAACCATGTTCAGATCAAAATTGAGGTTTACTTTCTTCCGCTTCTCTTTTGGCGGTTTTTTATTTCTACTCTTCAATATAAGAATGTTCTCCGTGTGAAAGGAATGGATTTTTTTCTGTATATCGTCCATTTCGTCCCGCTGCGGCGATGAATTGCCACTTGTGTCTGCTGATTGTGAACTATTCATTTCCTTCAATTCATTGCTGTTTTCATTAGACTCTTGGATTTTTGTCTGAGTTATTATTGTAGTGTCTATCTCCATAGGTACAACCTTATTGTAATTACTCTCTTCCAAGTCTAAATTATTGTTGTTACTACTAATGTCATCAGTTTTTATCAATTCAGGAACAAATTCTTCTTCTGGCGTGGGTACTCCTATTATCCTCCTGATATTCTCACTATCGTGAGGTACTTTAAGATTGACATTTAAAACATCATGTTCCATATTACACTGGTCATCTGAACCTTGTCCACTGTCTGACCTGGTTCTATCTCTGCTATACATACTGTCCATAATATTTCTCTTGTACTGTCTTGTAATTGATTGTAAATCATCCTTAATCGGCGAGTCTTCAGATGTCAATATTGGCGACGTTTCGTCCAGGCACTACAAAAAAAAAATATGTAAGTACATGTAAAATTTGCAAAACAAAGTTACAATTTTTTTTTAATGAAGCTTACAGGAATTATTGGATTTTGATCACAACTTAATGATTCTCTTGCTACTCTTCGCTTCTTTAATGGAGTCACCATTTCATTTGGAGGCGATTCTGCAACAGAAATTAAATAATAAATATCTACACTTAAAACCTTATCTTATAGAAAATCAAAAAATTATAGACAGACTTATTATACAAACCTGTAATAGGGGAGTCACTTTCCTCACTGATTGCTTGTCTCAACCAGCGTTTTTTGGCACTATGCTGAGGCAATGCGGCTGGAATTACTTCAGCTACTTCGGTGGGAGGTGTGCTTCGAGTAATCCTTTTAGCTTTTTTGGGAGGCCTGTTTCTCTCCCTTCCTGGAGTGCGAGGTGGTGATGAAGTAGTAACAGGTTCCTCTTCATGTTCCAAATCATGTCCGCCACTAAGATCACCTATCATGGTCGATGCTACTCTCACCAAACTTTCCAAAGAAGGAGCCGCTACTAAAGCGGGTCTGTAAGGAGAGTGATAAGGCGACGGTGTACGCTCAGGCGAACGTCCGATCCACTCCGTCGCCATAGTTTTCTTAGTTTTAGGCAATTTGAAAGCCGATTCCACTGAACCGACCGCCGCTTCGACCAGTAGACACGCCGAGCTGAGACCAAGATCCTGAGAATGTTGATTCGTAATTAAAAAAACTTTCAAATATAGGGTTAAAGTATACAGTGATTACTAATAATAATAAGAGAGTTAATGATATACTATTTTAACAGTTCAACAATAACAATTTTGATCAGCTATTCATGCGAAGTAAATACCGATGTTTATACCTCACTGACGACTTCATGAGGCTGTTCTTCTGTTGAAGGGTGAGTCATCTCCATAGTCGGTGTAGGCCTGGGAGGTGATAATGGAGGAGCCTCGTCACCAGAAGTTACCATATCGCTATCTGCCGAATTCAAACGGCGCCGGTTGGATTGCGACGTAGTGCGCGCCCGACCCTTACGTCTATAAAAAAATATAAATTTATATAAAATCGCAACAATTAGTGATATAACATTAAAATCAATTCTCTACATACTTTTTCCTTTTCTTGGAGTTTATTTGTATTTCTTCCTCTTCTTCCCTGTCCATGCTGTTAGGATGAGGATCCGATTCTCTTCTCTTCTGACGTTCTTTAACTTCCTGTTTACGTTGTTCAGCCTTTTCCATTCGCTCGAAAGCTTTCATAATCGCCTCCATTTTTCGCTCCTCGCGAGTCTGGAATTTGATTTTAGGGTTATTTTTGGTAACCGATTTTATTGATTCAGAACCAACATTTTTACTCCTTGTTATTACACTAACCATCTTTTTCTTGTCTTTCTGGACATAAGCTACATTTGGCAGTTTATCTTGAGAATCATCTGTTTTATCATCCAAGGAGTCTTGGTTAGTGCAAGTTGTTCTGCTAGAGCGGGCTGATCTGTCATGACATGCTGATTTTGCAATAACTTCTTTGACTATCGGTTTTTCCTCTTCAGCTTTAATAGGCTCTTTTGGCTTTTTATCTTCCATTATTTCTTCTTTGACCTCTTCTGGAGTTTCAGTTTCTAATTTTATCGGCACTTCTTCTTTAATGACTTCCTTAACTTCCTCTTTAATAATTTCCGGTGGGGGCTCTTCAATCACTGGTTCAGGCTCGGGTTCTGGCTCCGATTCTGGTATAAAGGGTTCCTCTTCAGGTTCTTTTTCTTCAATTTTTGGTTCGATTTTAACAAAATCTGGTTCATCAAGTTCAGGTTTCATTTCTTCTTTAGCCATCAAATCTATTTCTGGTTTTATATCATCATATGGTTCACTTTTGACTGGCTCATCGAAACTTAGACTCAAAGTAGTTTGAATAGGAGACATGGGTTCATGTTTAATAGGCGATCGTTTCTCGCTTTTTATTTGCGCAACTGGAGGGGGACTTGCTTTGACTGGCGTTGTAGGCATCGGTACGAGGGGAGGTGACACTGGTGATGATGAGCTGTAACATCTATTTCTACTTCTCTTTTCTCTCTGTGGGTAATCTACACTTTTTCTAGTAACCATAGGATTTAAACCATTGACTTTGCAATGTTTAGGATTACCACAAGCGCAGGGTTGTTTGCTGCCATTAGTATCGTGCCCAACAGTTATTTCGGTATTGGATTGGACAACACCAATTGTTACCAAGTACACATGCAGAGCTCCCTTTATAATGCAATGTTGTAACTCTGCATTGGGTTTGCACGATCGACGTACGAACCTTGCCTCGTTACCGTATGTTCGCGTGTCAATACATATTTGAGTGTTGTCCTTGGGGAGCCTATAGAAAAATACAAAAGGCCCCGGCTTTTGACTTCCAGCTCTAGCTGTATTCTGCAATTGCGGCCTGTGTTGATTTGACAACATATACTTACCACGTAATTCTATAACGGGAGTATTTTCTTTAAGGTCTTTTGTTGCAATTAATATTTTACCGCCAGCATGAGGTACAGTTGTACAAAGGTGTGCTGTTATTGCTGAAGCCATGCTTTGAGAGTTACCAAGTTTGCTGCTGTATTTCACAATTTTAGCTCTTAGCTCAGGACTGTAATGGTTAGTCATAGCTGCCTCATAAGAATCTTGCCAATGTGACTGATTGGCTAGGCCAGTATTAAATTTACTTCTATTGAACATATCCTTCTTGCGTTTAACCCTCTTTTCGGCAAGTTTTCGCTTAGCTACTTTCCTAACCATTTCAGCTTTCTTAGGTCGTTTTGGACCGCGTTTAGGTAAAGTTAAAGTTGGCTGGGGCAACGGTGGCAGGACCGGAAGACTTGAATTGTACGTAGTAACACACGAACCGCTAGTATTTGTGTAAGTTGTTACGGTTAGTAATCTTTTGCGTCGTTGCCCAGGGAGATGAGTAGTCTCTGAAGAATCTGAATCTGAGGCGCCAAGTGCACTAAGCTCTTCTCTCTTTCTCAGTTGTATGGCACGAGCATGTCGTCTGTCTATCTGGCGGGGCTGGCAAACTTCGCACATATAAGCATCAGGTATATTTTGCCTGTCTATTCCCATACAATCGACATGCTGCCACTCACCGCACCTGTCACAACATATCATATAGCCATCATCATGTGTGAAGTCACATATACATCTAGTTTTGCCCTCTTCTTCTCCTTCAGGTGCCGTCTCGGTGTCACTGCCACCCCTTTCTTCTGGTCTTCTTTCACCTTCAATAGATGATATGACAGAGGCAGCATCATCATCCTGAGGTGGGGCTGATGGGGTTGGTTTAAAAGGTAGGGATGCCATTTGAATGGACGTCACTGGTGTTGGGGCTCCTGCTACGCTAGATGGTACAGTTATTGGCAAGTCATATGAGGCTGTAGACATTATAACGGGAGAACTTCTTTTCATTGGGCTCATTGGAGATGTGATTGGTGATGGGGAAACTATTGTTGGTGCAGATGTAGATATAGGCGGGGGAGGAGAAGATACAGCAGGTTGTTTTTGCGCTGGCAGGGAGTAAGTGTGATCCAACATAATGAATGCCAATGCCTGGTATGAATATTTGCAGAGTTCTTCAGCCAAGTTGGGTCTTTCTTCCATACCAATAATGTCATCCGCTGTTGTCAGAGTTGTCTTATCACCACTGAAAAAATTAAGAATAATATTAAAATTGTGTCAGTCAATTCTGATAAGAAAATAATAATTGATAAATTTACTTACAAAACAATCCTTTTCTGATTTAATGGTTTTATTTCAGCAGGCTCTTCTATAATCGGTGCAGCAATTAAAGTGTGATTAACACTTGGAGGACTTTGATGCAGAACAAGCTTTGGTTGACTTAGGGATTGCAATATTTGTTCTGTAAGCTGCTGATTTGCAGATACTTGTGTCACTGTGGCAAGTTGATTATCACTTGGAGCATATGTTTGAACATATCTTAGGTTTGGAGTTGACCCAGACTGCACATAATGTGGACCTTTAGGTAAGTTTACATTAATAGGTGCAGACGATAGTAACACTGGGCCACAAGGTGATTGAAGCACCAAGCGATCACCTTTTGAAACTTTTTGCAATGATAAGGACTGATTTTTCTGTGCTGGACTACCAACTTTTTGAATAATCTTCGAATTATTTGATTCCATAACACCATAATTCTGCTGCTGTTGCTGGCTTTTATATGTTACACTAGCGACAGGCCATGACTTCGCTTCAGATTTGTGTGTTGCACCGGCCTGTTGAATTATTTTTATGGCCCTGGACTGATCTTTCTGACTTGAATTTTGGCTCGAGTTTTTCGAATTTTTGAATGTGTTTACAGATTTTCTCCCAGAGTGGACAGACATTTTGTTTGGTCCAGAAACAACACGAGATAAAATATGGCACTGTGTGTTGCCAGATGCAGCTGCTACCATAGTATTTAAATTAGCACCGTTATTTACCTTATTTAATGCTTTACTTAAATTTGTGCTTTTAGCATAGGTATGACTATAAGACACATTTTTAACAGGACTGCTGTTTATTATGGTTGGTGAAAGTGAAGAACAACCAATGAGTGATTGACTCTTAGGTGGTTTTATGTTTAATACAGAATTGTTTAAATGCTTTTGAGAAACAACATTTGCACTTAATTTATAAACATGGTTCTGTGTTCCATAAACAGGTGATGTAATTTCTTTCCCTTGTGATATGTATTGCTGAGAGTAATTAGTACTCTTTGGAAGAGAAATATTGCTTAAAATCTGAACTTTTGATGACTTCGGTCGGCTTATGTAGTTTGTTTCTGTTATGATATTAGTTCTTCTACCTGCTGGATTAGCATCATTGACATAACTCTCACTGGTAATTATTATTTGGGATACTCCACCAGGTGTTCCATCTTCATCATTCTTATTATCTGGTGCAGCACTGGTTGTAAGAATTGTAGGCAACCATAATGTCTGGTTTCCCACTGCATCTTGGCTTACATTTTGTATGGCAGTTATATTGCCCACTGCAGCATCCACATTAATTGTAAAATTCTGTGGAAGCTTAGTTACATTTTGCACAATAGCAGTATTTATTGGCGCTTGGATAAGTGTAGTTGCATTATCTACATAGTTTCCGTCTCCTGAATCGTCAGTTTCTTGCAATATGGGGTAAGCTATGCGCCCCACATTTTCCAAAGTGGTCTCGTCTATCCTCACAATTCTTGATAATGAGTCTACAGACATTTCGGCATCACAATGCTTATCGCTTATGTGAAATTCTACTTCTTTATCTACCTTGTGTATGGATTGAATTATGCTCTCTGGATTTGTGGAATCAGGTTCAGGATCACCTTCTGAAGGTGATATGGGTACAGCCCTTAAAACAGGAGTTCTAATACTTGGTACATTCATATTATCTGTTAATTTGTGTTCCAAAACATGCTCATATATATTTTCACTGGAGGTGGCCGGCCCGTAATCCTGTAACAAATAATATATGTAGATTGATAAAGATATCACAAGAAGTGATACAAATGCTAAAGATGTATAAACATTTATTAAATATACATTAAAATTATAATGGCAAATTAAATTACTAGTATAATTCAAGTATTGCAATAGTTTTATTACAACACACTTCTTGGGTTTTTCATATCTCAACCCAGCTTACCTATAATTTTACTATAGTGTAAGTAACTAATGTCCTTTATAGAGTGAATGCATTATCATACAATCAACATAATATTGTAAGTACATAAACATTGAACCGACAACAATATCAACTGCCCCCATTTAGTTATAACTTTGATAATATTTCATTTTAGCACAATTTCAATATAAAACAAAATAATTACTCACCAACATTTCAATGAAAAAGGAAAAACTAAAAGAGGTATATAATAAACACAGTTTTGTTGCAAAATCTTTATTTATTGTGAATTAATTCATAAAAAAATGGAATGAATATGCTAAAAAGTCTATATGATGTGTTATTCTTGGTACTAAAATAATTTGCTTAACATACCAATTGGTACCATGGGATGGCTGAGTCAAAACAACTTTTAAATTTAAATCTCTGGGAAGGTAAATGTGAGGGTAAAAGCGGGTGGTACTCACTTGCCGGGCCACTGGTTCATACTCTGATGTAGCAGACATGCTGTGAATACCATCTTGGGTCGAGCCCCAGATGACGCGTTGGAAGGCCCCTAGGCCTCCGAACTTATTTAAGTGACTGCAATCGAAAATCGACTTTTTACCCGTACATCTTCGTAATCCTCACAAATTAGCGTGTAGTACATCTTAACGCTCAAAGCAAAATATTTTTAGTCCACAAATACTACAAGACATTCGAGGTCATTGTTCCAGAAAATAGCCGAAAGTCTTTTTATTTCGTTTCCTACGGGAAAATATAAAGAATAACACAAAAATAAATCGCAAAACACGCATAGGATCGCTTAAAACAATCCAAATAAATAGATAGGTTAAAATTCACTGCCGCCATTATTGTGGCATGAAAACTGAAATGTCTCAAAACATCAAAAAAGTAAACACTAACCTAAGATTGAAAATTGAAGGGAAAATCAATAAAAACTTTGTTTAGTTGGATATAAAGTAGACCATATTATGTTAACTAATTCCGCTTAGCAACAAAGAGATGGGAAATATAAGTACATACTAAAATGAGGTTTGTATAATAATAACATTTCATCAAAACATTAATGAATTAAATAATGTAAGTTATTTTTCAAAAGTAGGAAACCTTCAAAAGAAAATACTAAATATTCTGTAGAAATGACAACATCACAATAGTTATGCTATGAAATCCAGATGTAAACACTTTAATAGAAAATACTAAAGAAAATATATACTAACCTTTATTTAAACGAATTAATAACACCTATGATGTAGCGAAACTGATCCCGTCTAATAATTGCATATTACATATGAAATAGGCCTCAAAGTCCGAAACTACGACCAAAACATTCACAAGAGTCGAAGATGGCGGCCATTGCATTTTCTTGATACAAAACAACGGGGGGTTTCACGGAACATGTCTAAATACCTAGTACTTCCGGTCAAATACAGTGTATAATTTTATGGAAATTTCGAGACGTATTTAATTAATTAAACGGTCATATAGATAATACATGTTTCTAATAAATACCAATACATTTACCAAAGTGTGACTAATAAAACTCAAAATACAATTTTATTTATAATAAAATAACTATTACGAATCTGCTCTATCATAGACAATAATGCATTAACTTCTCTAGACGTTTGTCTCTGATTTAGCCATAGCCTAAAAATTATACTTATAAAAATCATAGACGAATGTCCTTAATTTTTAATTTCTTGATTTTGAAATGGGTTCATAATTAAGGATACTTGGTATTCATTATTTTTGATCTAATATTATACATTTCGATATAACATAAATGAAGTGTTTTAGTTTCCTATAAATAGTATATTAAAAGGTAGTGAAGCCTGGACTCTGAATATCTTAGAAATTTCTGGAATTTATCAAACGTCATGTTATCGTTCCTACCATGGAATATTGCGAGCGTAGAATACCTATTTTTCTAAGCATAAGACTGATAGAAGTTCGCTGAGCTGATGGCCAATCTCTAATTGTGTATTTTCGCCATCTAGAGACAAATAGATGAACATCTTAATATCATTACCGTATACGAATTTGTCACCAATAATAATAATCAAAGAAGTAAACCTAAGTTAGTGAATACTACACTTAATCTGCGCTGAATGGAGCCAAGAACGCCAGTATTACTAGTGCTGGTATTTAATATTTTTCTCTGTAAATAAGTTTGGTATTGTAAGTAATAAAACAATAGAAAAGTGGTTAAATTTAAAATACAACGGTACAAATAGTAGTTAAGAAGGTCCATTAAGCTTGAGCAACAACAAAATTAGCTACATAGTAATGGCAATTGATTAATTGATGACAACGAGAATACATAATCGTTATTTGCAAGTCCACTGTTGTAACATATGTTGAACGAATATGATCTAAAATCTATCTACAAATAAATAAGTTATTACTTTAGTTTCACGTTTGATTGGCTACGTCAAATAAATTTTGACGATATAATAAAAGCAGCCAAAAATGTAATAAGTACTTTTGGGCACTATAAAACGTTAAAAAGCTATTTTAGACCGAGTGTCAACTCGGCTAACAATGGATGTATAAAACAAAAAGGGCCCTTATGAATCCCATCTAGTCAAAAGTAAAGGAGTGTCCCTTACTTTTAATTATATGGGATTAACACATTTTTAGATTTTTTTTCTTAATTAATTAATTACACCCACTGCCAATTGAAGCCTTACCACCACCCATCTAAGCGGCAATGGCGTCAGCACCTGTATCACCGAGAGGGAGAAGGGGAGCAATTTAATGCTGATCCAACCTTCGATGCTATTGCTACTCCAATCCTCATGACCGCCTCCGTAGCCTAGTGGTATGGGCCCTCGCTTCGTTCATCGGTTGTATTAGAGCAATGCGAGCCCAAGGAACTTAGAGTCAAACTTTTAAAGTACTAAAAGTTTGACTCTAAGTTCCTTGGGTCAGCCTATGCCTGGCAGCACTCGCACGGTTTGTTTCACAACGGAATTGAAAAAGTGGAGGGGATCGCATACAGGAATAACATTCTCGATATACGGAGGTTTGCTCTCCGTAGAACAGGAATGGTTTTTTGGCAGTGCGTTTGCAACCGGGCTAGTCATTGAATGCTCCTAGCAAGCTTATAAAAAAGTCCACTTTTGTACATGTTTATCGTTTCATAGTTTAGTAAGATTTACAGTTTCTCCAATTAATGCACTCGTTCCAATACTTGTTGCATACAATAATAAGCACTGTGCCTTTGTAAAACGCATATTGACAATTTGACAGTCATTAATTCGTAGCGCTGTTGCTGCATGCAGTAAAATTTGGAGTATGCCTTTAGTATCTTTTATATCCATCGACCTGCTGATATTGGAGTAGTTATTGTTTATAATAATAAAGAAAAAGAAAGGAGTCTTTTTCTTATGACTTTTCCTTTGGCTTCCTTCAATTTGTAAATTATGCATGTGTTTGGATATTATTTATTTTTATTTTAAGTTTATTAAATTTACTGTAGTCTACAATACAAATCGTTTAGCGAGCTTATAGCGAGATTTCACAGATTACCACCAGCCGGCCAAATTAGTTAAAAAAATATGGGGATACATTTCTCAATTTACACATTCCGATTTTATCAATAAAAAATGTGCTCAGCCCTGAATTTGTCATAATTTTTTTAAAGGTTTACGAAAGATTACGCTTTTGAAACAGCGATATATCAATTAATAATGCATATTTCGACAGTGTGATTACATAAAAAATTGCACATTTTCTAAAATAATTTGCACTTTTCATAGATTTTCTATAAGTTTGATAATTATTTAACGATATGCAAATAATTCACCGAATCAATTTTTCTTAAATATTAGATACCGATTCAATTGAATATTGGCTTAAAGAATACTTTTCTTATCAAATATGTAATCAATGCTTTAGCAGTTATTTTGTTAATAATCACTCGCAATTTTTAATGCTGATCGTCATGTTCGGAAATTTTGAAGAATGGGGAGAAGCAGACGATGCATTTTTAAAAGTTTTGTAGTATACAAATAAGTTAAAAATACAAACAGATGCGAATAAATTTATGCTGCTCTACAAAAAAGTTGTATATAACCTCGCGCACGGTGAAGAGGTTAAAGTTATGTGAAGTCAATTTTAGTTGTTATAGTAGAATTTTTTTTAGGTTTTTGGAGTTAAAAATAGAACATGAATTATTGAGGTAGTAATAACTGCGAAGGTTTTTTTCAAAGTTTATTTATCTTACTTTATTTTTATAATCTTAATTACTAAACAATCAATTGATTAATAAGACAACTTAATGTATAAAAACTACCTAAAATGTTAATTCTTTCAAGTAGATACTTTTTGAACTTGTTCTTACATTTTCTCCATACTGAAACCAACTCCTAAAGTTTTAGATAAATAACCTTTCTTGTGTGCATCTTCTGTGTCTATGTATACATATGGTGGTAATCAAATCAAATAAAAACCAATCTTAAACTATAACAAAAAACGAGAATGAAATAAATAAATAATTAAAAAATTTTTAGAAAGAAAAATCACTTGCCAAGCACTAAATATTTTATCTTATTTATTGGATGTAGGGAATAGGTTATGTAGCGAACATTTCAAACGACTAAATATAATAAATCGCTGCTGCTATTATTTTATGTTAGATTATTTGAGCTAATCCTCAAATTTAAAACAATGCGAAACGGTTTTCTTTTTATAAACAAAACAACGCGCGTTGTTGTTTATAAAAATTCGTTTGACGATAATCAGATCGGCATTAAAAATTGCGTGTGATTTTATAACAAAATAATTGCTAAAGCATTGATTGCATATTTGATTACAAAAAAGTATTCCTTTAGCCAATATCCAATTGAATTGGTATCTAATATTTGGGAAAAATTGATCCAGTGAATTATTTTTTGCATATCTTTAAATAATTATCAAAATTATGTAAAATCTATGAAAAGTGCAAATTATTTTAGAAAATGTGCAATTTTTGTTATGTAGTCATATTATCGAAATATGCATTATGCTTTTTATATATTGATATATCGGCGTTTTTTCTTAATTTTTCTTTCGTAAATCTTTTTTCTTAATTTTTTTTTTACTTTTTATTTAGCAATTTTGGTCGGCTAGTCGGTAGTCGGAGTCGGTCGACATTTCTGTAACAACTAATCGGTAATCGATGTTTATCGACCACAATATATTACTTGTGTCTATATCTAGGTTATCGGCTTCACTAGCTGTCAGCGCACGTTTTCTATTGATTTGAAGAGAGGTTATAATATTGCTTTTATTTATAGAAAACAAACAGTTAATGTTTTAAAAATGACTGATTTTGTTATAGATGATAGTGAAATAGATGTCGATTCAGACGAGGAGGTAATTTGTATAATATGGTCATTTCACTTTTTACATTTCTATGCATATTATATTATTTTATGATGATATCTTTATTATTTTTCTTAGTTGCAAGAAGCTTTTGCAAAGGGTTTCATCACACCTGGAATTACTGAAGAAGTAAAAAAAGCTACTTACAAAGACTACGTAAATAATGTGGCAGACTTAAGAGCTAAACTTAGAGAAATTGAACTTGCTGTACCGTGGATAGAAAAATTGGATGTTGTTACTTCAGTTGCTCCAATGGCTCCCGATGTTGCGTTTCAAATTCAAGAGACAGCTCAAAGAAGAAAGTGAGTAGTGATACAAAGGATACACATACATCAGATAATAACATTAAGATTTGATAAGTATTTGTTAAACTATACCAAAATCTATCTTATTTTATAGTGTTGGATGTATGTACATAAATAACATGAATATTATAGAAGTATCATATATGTGCCTACACAAATGATACATAAACTTGTTTATTTATAGGTTTTAATAAATCCATTGTGTTTCTAAAAGATGTGAATGTGCAAAAAGCTATGTGTAAAAATACTGTGCAATTTAAAATGCTATGTGTCAAGAAAATGCCGCTGCTTTTAAAATCATGTCACATCTTAATATATGAATTATGTTTTTATTTTTTCTTCAGAAACATAAAGGAGAATACTAAAAGTAACTTGGTATATGACCCTGCTCAAGACCCTATCCTAAATGAGTTTAAAAGAGAGAATCTAATACATCGCCAGGCACAAGCTGCAGTCACAGATGGCATTAAAAGACTTAAAGAATTGAATGTTGCTACTAGGAGGTAAGAATGCTTAATATTAGTAGGTATTGTTTATATTTGTTCTGTTATAAGTGGTTAGATATTATAAATTTAGAATAAAAATCTCAGCCGTTTGGGAGGTTTCATGTTACAGTTGCTTTCATATACAAAATTTATTAGTAGAATATAGTATCAACAAATATTATGTAAAAACTTCTTTGGAAATCACATAATTATTGATTTGATTCATTGTACTGAAATGATAAAACCTTTCTAGGTTTTATTAATACAAAGACTTCTTACTGATCAAGTAAAAAGAAGACTTGTTGTAAGAAATGAAATAATACTATCATATAGAATAATATTATCAAAAAGAACCGTCGATGTCTTAATTTTTGCAGTAAATCCATTTATTGCTAATAATATTTTTATCTCTAATTACTATGACTATGGACAGTCAAGTCATAGAAACCATGTTTTGCAATAATTTAATTAAAAGGTCACTTAAGTATTACAAACTACTATTATTAGGTAGCCTATAGAAACTATAGGTACAGTAGTTGCAGAAAGGTGAGTGTAGCAGAAAATGTTCCTATTCCTTTCTTGTCTAGTTGTGTGCATGTGTATAATACATATTATAATATTATTTACAAAATGAAAATATCTTTATATACCTTCAAAAAAAGTTAATTGTTGAGAATGATATTTGTTTAGTTTTTTAGTTATTTTCATTGATCACTTTACTTTTTTATATGCCTATTTGTTTTATGCAACAGCAAAGATCATAATAAAATTAATGTGGATAAAATTTCTTGAGTTGATGCAAACAACTCTTTTAAAATTTCCTACTATGTTTTTATCTTTGCTAGATAGCAATCACAGGGCACAAGTGCTTTGCCATATATGAAAGAATATTGAGAAATAAATGAGTTTTCAGCTCTTATATATTGTAATATGTACTACACCATTTTGGTAAATTTTGAAATATCTGAACCGAAGATTTTTACTCTCAAATAATTTTAATGTTTATTTATGAGACATGTGTAATCCAAAATATGGCGGAAAAGTAATATAAAAATGCAAAAAATACAATAAACATGTAAATTCATGAAGTTAAAATTGGCCATATTGACTCTGATTTTGACGTCATCGGCTACTCCTCAATATTTTGAACATGGTAAAACAAAATGATTGAGCAGATGTTAAAAACAATGTAAATCTTTCA
>JAOCPS010000030.1:3474886-3487411 GCA_025505425.1 Graphium colonna | reverse complement strand
ATGTTTATGTCACAATGTACATCCTCTATACATTCCCATATATTCAATTGATACCCAGTTTACTTTTATCTTACTACAGCAAAAGTCTTTTCTATACAGTATATGTATGTATGTATATAAATCGACACTCAACTCCTAGTAAACTTCACATATCCTAGAAATATAATAGAGTTAAACACGAACATTCTCATTGCTATCAAAATGATAAGTTTTTATTAAAATATTTATATTAATACGATTTAAATGATTCCACACACTGAATTGATACATAATTTCTTATACACATTAAACTCAAAAAGGATCGTAGTAGTTTTAGTAGGTTGGTCCTGTAATGTTGTAGCTATGAAATAAGAGTTTTGTCGTTTTATTTTTACCTATCAAGAGATCAAAGTGATTAAATTATTTATGTGTTCTATTTCTTTAAGTGTGTAATTTAACAAACGCCACTTAACAATTTATAAATAAAATATATAATAGCTTTTATTAAGAAAAATATATTACCTTATTATTAATGCAATAACTTTCTAAAAATTATATCATTGCTACCTTGCCCAAGTTTTCAAATGTGTTTTTAGTTTTTATTGGATTCTTCTTTTATATTGTTGTAATATCTTAATTAAATTTAATTAAAAATAAAAATAAAGTACATAGATATACTTGACCGTTTTATGAATTGAACATTTTTTAACAAAAGCATCTAAAAAATTACCTGTAATAAAATTGTCAAAATTTAGCCTATTGATCTTTATATATAGCCTTTTTTGTTCTCGACTTGAGTTATACTTTGTGTCTTGGATACTTGAATTGCCTTAAGAGGATTTATAAAACTTGATATGTTATATTTTTATCTTTATAGTATTAAAAATGTATATTGAATATGGTTGTAGACATTATTAGATAATGTTTGCACTGTTGTACTTGTCATTAATAACATAATTTAACATTTATTAAGTTTAGCTAACATATACATTCCTAGTAAGTACATTGCTCACTATTGTTATATATTAATGTCTTGTAGTTATTTAATAGGGTTCAATGTATTTCATGTCTTTAAACGGATCCTATAAAGGTCATCTTAAGACTATTAGATCTACATCATATCATCAATCGCGGCGTTGATTAATTTAGCCGTACTTCGCTATCTACGACCGGGTGCCGTCAGCTTAGAGCCATGTATCATTAACCCGATTTACGAACTTGATATGAAATGTTTATAGCTTTGAATGAACTGTTTTTAAAAGTCAGTTAATGTTATAGCAAAAGTCACAGTTAGATTTTTGGTAATAAATAAAAATATATTTGCGAGTTGAAAACTCTTATACTTGGTCACGAAAACTGATATGATTTTTACATCGTTATCGATTTACCTAAGACATGGGTAGATAACTGTATTTCTTTTATCACGGAAGTCGTAAAGGCCAAATGGGGGTAGGTCCTCGAGCGTAGGTGTCAAAATTTACAAAGACGTTAAAACTAATAACGTTACTTCCACTCGGACGCAAAAAATAATTTTAGTGTATATTTCTTATATAAATATTTCCCTGTTCGTGCAATAGGGATAGTTCCATGGAAGAATGAAAAATAGGATTTTTTTTCGGAATATGTCAGATGGTTTCATCAAGACTTTGGAAATATAAAAAATTATAATTTTTTAATGTGGTTTTAGGTCAATGTGAGCTATCAATGCGGCAAGTTCGCTTCCACTTGAGTGCTTAAAGCACTCTTCTCCCTAGATATTAAAAAGTCGATGTCCTATCACTACTAAAAATACTTTCTAGCCTGATTCAGGTCGGTATAGGCCTGCCGCTTTCCAAGAATTATTACTCATTTCCTTTTTGGTAGATACTGGGATGAATCGAGCGTAAGTAAGTTGGGTTTAAGGTTATTCTAATAGTACAAAAAAGTTGTATTTATCATTATCACAATTTTATATATAAATGAACTTCAACCTATTAATTTCTTTAACTTGACAGCATCTCTGTCCTCAAACAATAAACTATTTAACATAAAATAATATAAATCTTGCTTGTGAGGTTACCCAATGAATATCCTACTCTCTTCCTTTTAATTTTTAATATTAAATGTATCTTATATTTAGTGAACTTAATTCCTTTGCCAGCGTTTCCTAAAACGCCTTTGTGACACAATTTTATATTATTTCATGAATTCCTCGGGGTATGCACAAAATCTATATTAGATTAGGAATAAAAAGTTAGTTAAATTTAACTATTTATAGTGGTTATTTGTATACTTGACATCCATCTTTATCCCAGAAACGAAGCGAAAAAATATCCATTACTTCCTATCAAACGAGTCCATATTTAAATCATACGTCAGCAAACTTTCCATTCTCAAAAAGTTGTGGTCTATTTCCATTCGGCTAACGTGAATCCCTCTGCAGAAATTTACACAGCGAATACGTCAATGCGGCGGAGCATAAGTGAAAACATTAAGCGTTTTTCATAAATTGTATTTTCTAAGAAAATAGTCATATATTGATCTGACTGTCATTTTTAATAGCTGTAATGGACTTTGTATATTGTGCACGGGACTAACCGGATGTAATTAAAGATAATTCTTTAATTGAGTGCTTTGTTGCAATTTTGTATTTCGTTAAGTCCTATCCATTTGCCTGGTTGAAATAATGAGCCGTGCGTCAGGTAGACATATAAACTTGTGTTTACCGGCACGGAAATAATTCCACTCTGTTATTCGTATTTGCACTGGTAAACAAATGTATTCTCTCGCAATTGCACTATTCTGTTATAATGCTATTCCACAAAAGATGACCGACATATCTTTATATTTAATATAACCTATAATCATATACGACGCATAAATATATCAAAAGTACAGTTATTAGAAATAACTGTTTTTTTGCAAAATCCCGGACTTAGTGTGTATATGTATTGAAAAACTAATTAAATTTTCAATTCATGTTTCTACTGTTCATTTACAGTAATTCCATTTGTACTTTACTAGGTGTAATATTTATTGCTTATCTAGCTTTTCTTCCTTTTTAAACATGTTTTTATTAATAAAGTCAAGATTCTCTATCCCACCAACAGTGAAACAGGGTCAGATACAATCCCTTCCATTTTTATATGCACCAATGTAAAATTATTTTCAAAATCTACATATTTTTTTATATGCTTTGATAACCTTTTGTAATAGGTAAATTTTCTGATATAAAATATGTAATAATAAACGGGAAACTCGCCACAGCTTATGCATTATATGAAAATAAGCCTCGAGGTTCGAGATTAATTTACCCCGAGGTCGATCTCAGTTTCTGCTTGTTTTGAAAACTAAAATTTTCATTGAAAGACGTATGCTCGTGCAAGTTAATTAGCGATGGATTGAAATGCGCGCAATCTGATGTGCTGGTGGATGATTGCTTGATTGCACATTTTCTACTTTTATAAAATTGTGAGCATTGAGTGAAAAAGTTTCTTAAAAATTTATCCATAAATATTTCTATGTAATAAAAATCACTCAACACAAACAATTTGTTTTCTAATATTTAACCCATTTTTTCGAAATATCTTGAATTGCTGACAGTGCTTGACGATTTATATTGTGTATTGTGGTTTTATATTTGTTGGTTCATATTTCTTTATTTTTCAGAATTTTAAAAGATTATTGACCAATTTAAATTTGATGAGGGTCTGTGCTCTCCGTTTAAAGTACTCCAGATTATTTAAATATCAGACATTGTTAGAAGTTAAAAAGGATAGACATTTTTTTGAAATTATTGTAAACAAGATAATACAACAAAGGTAACTTGAAGCGGACCAATAATTACAATATAAAATTTATAAAAAAAGTAATCAATTTTATTAGATACCTAGTAATGCATTTTTTTAATTAACTACTTTCATAAATGAAGTGCAACATATTTAACTTAGTGTGATATCACGTAGCTTATCACGAATGAATGATCAAGATATTTTTAATTTTTTTTATAGGTTAAGTTATGAAAAGAAGTCGGGGTGTTATAATAAAACAGATAAGTCAGAATTAATACACGTAGATAGAAAGCAGCTTCATTTTTTTATCTCCATTAATAGCTAACCACTAGATAAGGGAATATGGTTATTCCCTTATCTAGTGGTTGGCTACTAATTCTATCAAATATAGTCTGAATATCAGTTTTACACAGAGCGGCTGTTATCTGACCTTGACAACCCAAAAAGTCAAGAATAGTTCAAAAAATGGATTAGTTGTCACAATATTGAAAGGCTTTGAGCTGTTATATTGACTGTTGAAGGTGTTGTTGACAACCGGGAAAGACTTTTTACGCACACATCATCGTACTTTTCAAGTAATCAGTTGAGCATCAATCTCGTAAACCCGTATTGATCTGATACGGGTTTATGCCCGGGCATAACATAATCAAGACTCAATAAAACACTTATGCGGTCTTGCTCTTCCGGGGAAATACCAGCGCCCTACACAAAGACTATAAACATTCCGGGGTCCCGGATGACCATTCCTTCCCCCTTCTTTTTGAACTCTTTTCCCAACCTAATACTTCATTTGTTCCCGACCTGCCCTGTCTACTAAACCAATTTATTGCAGTTTCCTAAATTGACAACACACGTGTAACTCTTCGCATGTTGTGTGTGTTTCCATGCCATTTATTCGTTTGCCAGTTTTTCATCCTTTCCTCCTCATCGTCGAATTTGAATCAACAATCTCAGGTTAGAAAGCAAGGGCCCAGACAATGAATGCTACAAGAGTAATATCTGTTGCATAGTTACAACATTCTTCATGAAATAGTTGTCATAATGTCTTATTCATAATTAAAAAAAAAATAAAAACGGAAATTACTTGAGGGTTTCACTTTTTAAGGTATCTTTCAATCTCTCTAATTGTACTCATAGACTTGCCGTAAAATGTCAATTTACCAATTTCCTTGCCTACACAGGATGTTTGGTAAAAACGTTGGTTTTTTATTTGTTGTTTTATACAAAAACAAATAAAACAAAAATATTGATTTAATTATGTTAAAACAATTTCTAAGATATTATTTAACTTGATTAATAAGATTGAATTATTTTTCAACTTCGTCATGTTTTTAACCAAAAATATTATTAAGGAAATCGAGAAAATCTTTGCTCAATTTTTTTATTTATGCTGAATTTTATTTCTTTCAAAATCAAATTTTGCTGCTTTGTTAAAATTACAACGCTGTATAAAAAATTATTTCATGTTAAATATTAACTGAAAAAATGAATATTAAATTACAATTGGATTAATTACAGAATAGTTTGCGACTAATACGAATGAGTAAAAATTACTTTAAAGGTTCAAATACAACTTTGGAAGTAAGATCTTATAATATATTTTATAGAATACTTATTATTGACATAGGTACATATCATATGGAATTATAACCAATCCACATACGATTCAATTTTCTTATAATTGTTCGGACTATCAGAATCTAGTTTCTAGCCCTGAAAATCGTTTAAATTTTTTGCACTTGCAATTCAAGTACCGTCGAGTGTAAAATGGAATGTCAAACATAACGACAATTGAATACAATCAGCTAGCCAACCGCAAGATCTGGAGTGGGACAGTGACAACTGCAATTATGTAGATTCATTGCAAAGTAACAATTTTCTACCGACTTCAAAAACTGAGAACGTACTCAATTCGAATGTATGTTTTTTTTGTATATATGTTAGCAGATTTTCCGAAAACTACCAGCCGATTTTATGTAATATAATTATATAATATTCTTTTCCTATGTAAAAGGATATATTTACGAGGTGGTCTCCTATAATTTTCATGCAATTCGGTTCAGAAGTTTCTTATTTAATTTAAAAAAAAACGATAAAAATGTGTGGGTAGAGCATAACATCTTTACACAGCTTTAGCTGCGCTTCTATGGCCCTACTCGCTCGGGGAAGTAACATCAACCTTTATAAAGCCATTATAAAATAAAGCATGCATCACTTTTGGGGATTCCGGATGGCCATGTCTATCCTTTTCTTTTCCAATTCCTTTCCACTCTAAATCTTTAATCCCGACTCCATCCTATCCGATAAACTTACTTATTCTATTCAATTTCCTAGGTTTACAATGCACTTACGATTCTTTGGATAATGCGTGTATCTATAGTCAACGGGATAGTTTACCATCAGGTGGACTGTCTGCTCGTTTGTCGTCCTTCACATTAAAAACACTTTATATTTTAAGACATTTAATAAATATAGAATACACCACATTTTTAAACACCCATTGTATTTCAACCAGAAAATTACAATTAACCTAATTAAGATCAGCTGCATTTTAAGTGCGGTAAAATATCTGTATTTTTATTGATATATAAGTAAAGGGTTCAATTGACGTCAAATTAGTAAGTATTACGAGATCAGAACTAATGTTAACGTCATACGAATTTGAAAATATATTTTAAAGGACATTTTCCCAGATAACGATTGAGGTCTGTCCCTATTATTCCGTACATATGTCCGTCCATCTTGGGCAAGATCGCAATTCCAAGTTGGAATAACTGCTGGAGCGGTACTTAACGTTGAATCGTTTATTAAATTCCAGCTATCCGCGGAGTTGCGGCAAATTAAATTTCGGACGCGATCTCAGAGGACCCCGTGGGTCGACAGGTGACGACGGTCTAAGCACTCGGTCCTTAGGGTTCCGTAGCCTGATAGAAAATCTTGCTAAGAACTGTATTTTGCGAACGTTATTATATAAGTGTTAAAATTATGTCATATTTTTAACCCAGATAGAAAAAAGGAATGTTATAAATTTACTCGTGCGCTGGACATCCAGGTTATGTAGGACCCGCACCGACTTAAAACCTACGGTAGTCTCAATCAGCTCTTTTAATGAGAACTCACGGGATTTCCATACGGAACACTATCGTGAATTCTCCTGAGCCCGGCTGAAATAAGCCCAAGTGTGGGCATCGCTTTGGCCCTTTACACTCCTATGATGGAAAGATCTAGGTAGCTGCTTGTTTCGTGTCTACACATATTTCTAAGCATATGACATATTTTTTTATTTAAAATGTTAAAGAAACATTGTTGTTCTTTATAAAAAAAACCAAATCTGTACACTATATAGTTAGTATAACAGTCTTTTATATTTCATACATTTGTTCTGTTCCCACTTTTATAATTTCTTATACTTATACTTAATTAATGTGACGTTTTAAAATATATTTTTATTTTGACATTTAAATTTTTCAAAAATCGTAAAGGTTTATTTAATTATTAAATGAGCAAATAAATAAATACAGTAAGTCACAACAATCTTATAATCGTCGATTTCAACCATTAAAAATACTTAAAAAATTATTTATGTGTATATATATTAAATATTTGCAAATCTTTTTCAGATTTAACGTAAAGAATTTATTCCGCAGATTCAATACAACAGAATACTTAAACAATTTTTACGTCACTGCAACATAAGTTACGAATATTTTTAGATACGGATTGATTATTATATACTTAGGACAAAAATAAAATCAGAAAGTTTATTTACACTTTTTATAAGGAACCCGTTAAAATGTTAAGGCTGGTTTTGCAACTCTTTAGTAAAGGTACTGGCCTCGTATTTCATTTAAGACCTCTGTGGAATTGCTTCTGTGAACCTGGTCTCGGTCAATCTACAAAGACGGAGTGCTGACCTTTATCGATGCGTAGGTACACGCTACGTTAATTTTCTCTGACAAAAACGTCAAGCCCACGTTATACATTGGGAATAAATTGCAGTTATTCACTTATCCCTATTTACCCTAAATCGGCCTGAATGTAAATAACATTATTTTCCTAATCTTCAAAACCTTTATTGATTACATTTAATTATTCTTAAACTTTGATATGTCTTAGCTATAATAAAGATGTTATGTGACACATTTTATCACCTTTCTATGTATGGAAATACATACTATATTGTATCAAAACGGTGCCTTTACTATGAGATAAATGTTTTGCATTGCAAGGATGTTCAAGCCAAATAAACGCCCAGATGTAAAGGGATGTCATGCAGATCGTACAAATATTTGTTTCTGGTAAAAATCGAACCCACGGCGTACGTCCCCAAAGGTAACCACTAAGCAATCGTGCCACTCTATCGTGAAATATTTCGCAAAGAATTAAATGCAATTATGAAATATTTAATAGCTAATCACACGAAAGATTATTATAATAACTTTTGATTTTAAATAATTCTAAATAAAAAAAATACTTTGCAGAATTTTGAATGTTTTTTGACTATGTATCTAGTTATGACTTTATTTCTTTTTAAAAAATTGTATAAGTATCATAATCCAATAATACTATTCAATCTCTTATATAATGCTTAAAAGATGCAAAAACTTTTTTCAAGAAATTCGCAAAGATAATATTACAGTTATGATAAAACGTCTACACCTCGTCCCCTGTAAACCACTGCCTAGTATTTTAAGGAAAATAAGTATGTATATCAATACCTAGTAACCTATATTATTTAATTTTACAGGTGGTAGAGCATAACATCTTTTCACAGCTTTTGCTGCACTTATACGGCCGTGCTCGTCCGGAGAAGTACCACCGCCCTTTATAAAGTCGGCATAAAATAAAGTTTGCATGACTTTTGGGGATGCCGGATGGCCATTTCTACCCTTTTGTTTTCGTTTTCCTTCCTTCTGGAGGGGCCAAACCCCTAAACCCGAATCCATCCTATCCAATTAACCTATTCTATTCAATCTCTCTGGTTGACAACGCACTCACAACCTTCCGGATGTTGCGTTTATCTATGGGCGACGGGATCGCTTACCATCAGGGGAACCGTCTGCTCATTTTTGTCATCCTTTTCATGAAAAAACTTAATAAAAGTAGAAAGCACTTACAAGATGGCATGCTGTGTTTTACGATGATTAATTTCTTGACACGTAAACATTTGTCTTAAATATACTTCTTATTTATTAAAATTTAACCCAATAGTACAAAAAACCGTGTGCTATTTTTAACCATCAAAAACTCCTAATTGAGTTTCATCGATTACTGGAAAAATATATAACTGTACCTCGGCGAGATATAACTTTATGATGCGAGCGCAGACATATGACATCGAAAAGCAATTTCAAAGCGATATTTCGCGTTCATGATATTTAATTTTTTATCGAAATTCGTTCAGTGCGCCGCTTTTAGAGCAACTTGGAACGTAATCGTATCTCGTGGAAATGCCAATTTTCCGTGCGAGCGCCCGGCTGACGTAGAGCGCGGCTCGTGCTATGATATGGGCCAAATTAACCTGTCGCGCAATGTTCTACAATAACCGAAAATATTTAACAAAATACGGTAATATTTCTTATTGTATTTTAAATATTAATTATCTTCAACCATAAATTGTCATAATAGTCACAAATAATACGGTGAAGACCTAGATAAATATTAGTATCGATATTATTGAAAACACTTAATTGAAAATATTTTGTGTTCTTATTTTTTCACTCTAAACCTTAATTTAATAAAAATTGCCTTAATTACTTCATTTACTATTAGCCATATACCAGTTGCAAGTGCCACCAAAATTTAGAAGATTATATGGACTAATAAACAAACAGAAGAACAGACGGACAGTCAGTCTGACAAAAAATCTAATAATATTTTTTTTTTGTAGTTAGTCCAGTACAGATTGATTTTCAAGTATGAAAATTTTGACATATTTTCACCAAAAAGTGCTTAAAACTTACAGGTTACAGTAAAAAAACTAAAGTAAAAGATTTTCTTTTTACTTAAATACTACTATATATTATATTTTAATTGAAAATCGTCCGAGTTGCCCACCTGCATGATAGACGCCATCCTCAAGTACCTTCAATATAACACCGAAACGGAACACGCCTTGCCCAAAACAGGAAAAACTGGAGAGCCCTAAACTATAAAGCAACCTATGGTATACACGACCCACAATCATGAGGCTACGAAGAAATAAATTCTAATGTATTTACAATAGCTATTGCAAATACCTTAACTTGATTGAACTTATACCAAATTACCTTTTAAAATACTATATATTGATAAGAATAATGAATTAAACCGTACTTTGTAATGTTAACTCACTCCCCGTATATATAACTAATTTAAATCTATACTGTTTCAAATAAAAGAGCTCCTCCTGGCTAATGATCTTAGAGTACAACAAACCGCGTATCTCGATTAGAACCAGAGATGTAGAAAATAATACCTGTGGAAACTTAAAAAATATGCGTGAAGTAATCGTATTTCCGTTTGTCTTGAGAAGAGTACAAATTAAGTGATTTTCAATGCTAGATGACGAATCTTTGAATGATCTTTCAATTAAAAAAAAGAATTAAGCAAATTGGTTGTATAGAATCGGTTGGACATTCTCGTATCAGTTTCCACAAATTATTTTCATTCATAATTTTTTCTCTAACGATGAAGATGAATATTATGTAATATAATTTATGTCTCAAAGTTTTATTTTCGTAAACCCGAATCAAATTAATTTGAACAAATAATGTGAACTTCAAATTTGTCCATGTGGTCCCTATGTTAAAATTTAGGAGTAGACGGAACGAGGTCACTAGGAGAGCTCTTGCCACAGTTATTTTTCCATCTATCCTTAACCCCTCTTGTATATTTAGTGATGATAGCAAGAGGCCTCACGACCTTACCTTAAATCTTTCGCAAAGCCATTGTTTGCGAAGCAAATTGAGTAGACACATTGACCACCTCTCATCATAGTGAGGGCCGGGGTGGCATCAGAGGCAGCTGAAATAAGTGTCGCAATTAGATGTCTATCAGTGCAGACTAATTTGCACCACTTTCTATGGAAACGTTAAGTACGTAAGGTTCACATTCGAATAAATTACTTTATAGTCTATTTTCCGCGATTAATATTGCAACTGGCGACTAGAAGGCTGGTACTCGATCAAAGGTTAAATATAAAACCATTCAATGAGGAAATACGGCCAGTATTCTCGGCACCCTGCCGCTCGAAGTAAGATTATTGTAATTATGTTAGTTCTATTCCTTAATTCATATTTTGTTGCAAATAGATAATAATGAAAAATTAAATTCAATGTTTTTATATTTTAAAAGCACAGCTTGTAGAATATAACGTACGAGTATATTGAAAAAAAAATAATTTACTTGACGCCCACTGTAGAACGGATTTCAATAGTCGCACTGAACTGCGGTAAACGGATTGTGACGTCTCGTTAGAAAGAATCAAATCTCGATCTAGGCAATTCAGGTAAGTCTTGGCTAGCGTTAGTCGATTTATATAATTACATCGTATTGATGAAAAATTTCGTAGATATTCCTCCGGGATATAAATGTTAGAATTGAATTTACAATATGGCTGATAAAGTTTTCTTTTTATTTTATTGACAATTATATTAATACTAATACATTGAACAGGTACTTATCTCTTATGCTCTTGATCTACATTGATCAAGCCCATAAAGAAATGTCCTAAAAAGAAAAGAACATGAGAAGTATGTCCTCATTAAAACCAGCTTAAAGTAATTACACTACCACTTAATCGTATGGTCATCATGTCATAAATATGTAAAATTACGTAAGTTATATACTCGTATATGAGTGGTATCTGGTGATGATTTATTTAACATCTGTATGACCATTTACTTTTCTCTGAGGTTTTACCGTTTAAATCTATATTTACTCATGCGAAGAAAAATAAATTTGTTTAACTTTCACTTTTAGTTGAAATATATATAAGAGATCCTTAAGTAGTATCCATAAGTAATACAAGAAGCAATACTAGAATTCGTGTTGTTTTATTTTCTAGCTTATAGAGATTATGCTTTTTGCACACTACGACCAAAAACCACAATTAAGAGTGTTGGCATTTGGCATAGATCGTATTCACTGTCATACAAATAAATAGGTCCTAAAGACCGAAACCACAAATTGAAGGAAGAGACACAGGATTCACTATTACCAATGGCACACACCAATTAAAACAATAAAGCCGTACCAAAACAAATAAACATATATCAAATTTAAACAATTGTTTACTATGTATCATCTTTCTCATATCACCGTATATAAAATTACAAAAAATAAGTATATAAATTAAGAATAATAAGATAAACATCTTTGTAAAATACATAGTTCATTTCTATAATAACATTTTTATCACGTTTTATGCATTAACTATAACTATTGGAAAAGAAATAAGAACTCACTTCAGATGAGAAAAGAAAAGTTCGGCTACAACTACTTTTCAATTGTGTCAACACGTTCAGAGAGTTTCGTGCTCTTTTAATATTGAATAAATGTAAAAATAATGGAAAAATCCCCGTGACCTTAAATTCGAAAATCGTTTTTAATAAGCATATGGTTATTTTAAAGATAAAACACACGAATTTTAGAGATGTAACGCTTTTCTTGACGCAAGTCGTATGATGTGTTCGCTCCCAACTCCGTCACCCAGGCACCTAACTCAAGCCAACCTAATGGCTGTGCAATGAATTCATGCTCCTATCGCCCGGCCCGGGGGGGGGGGGGGGGGGGG
>JAOCPS010000030.1:3415083-3426024 GCA_025505425.1 Graphium colonna | reverse complement strand
CCTACCTGTGACCATGAACGCTGTAAAGGGTTCGAAACGTCGGGTGATAAAATTTAAAAATAAACCGCGATAAAATTTCTAAAGTTGTATTATTTAAAAATCTCTAGTAATTAGTTTGAAAAGCGAAACATTATCAAAGTAAACGCGTTATCGATAAACCGTTTTACAATGCGCGACTTAATCTGCATTAGGGCTGCCTATTTGTAAAAAAAATTAACATAATTTAAGACATTTTGATCAATTTAATTTAAACTTTAAAGTCACAGAGATAAGGTCTGAATATATTCCACCAAATAAAACACTTGTTCAAAATTGTAAGTTTTATTAATTGGTTATCTGATTTTTTATATAAATCTAACTAAAAATAACACGTTGTATAAAGAAGTATTCCATTCAATTTAAAAAAAAATACAATTTCAAAAATAGATATATGTATATTCGTAATACCGGATCTTAGACATGACGTTTGATGATAATAAAATATTTGGCAGTATGTTTAAAGGCCAAATAATGCAGATCACGCAATTGAAGGCTTTTCAATAGATTTATACTCGAGAAAAGTTTATTTTTCCCAAAATTATTCTATGACCGATTCCCAGGGGATAGAGGAAAACGTCGTTTTCCAACTATTGCTGCAAGAATGGCAACGTAGATTAAAATACATCTGGCTAGTACGGTTCTTGGAAGGCTATCCTTACAGTCTTCTTTTACATTCCTTATCCCTTATATTCGTAAATATGCCACCCGCTTTGCCCAATGATCTATTGTTGATCTTCTATGTCACCAATGTTCGGTTGTTTTGGACATTTTTCTTCTTCTTTCACGTCACTCCATCATTGAAGGTTGGCAGTCAGTATTTTAAACTTTTCTTTCTCCAGAGCTAAACTGAACAGCTGTTCCACGGTCTTAATTCCAATGCTTGATGTTCTGAAATCATGACATTTTCCATCTTCCAACTTTCCGTTTTCCCGCCACTTTTCCCGTCATAATTATGCGTAACAAATGAAATAACATCTTTGGCTATTAGTTATTACTTAGCTAACTGCTTTTCGTAATTTTATATACTTTTTGTTATTTTTTTTGACTCGTTCAAAATCCACCCTATATGTTAATTCATTTAGTAAAATACATTTGTTATATTATTTACATCCAAATCCATTCGTTTCGTTTTAGCGTGATACAATAACAAACAGCAAAACCAAACATTCACATCTATAATATCAGTATTTTTTGTCTAAATAAAAAAGATCAATTTTTGGATCTAAAATACAAACCTACATTTTTGTCGTAAACTTTAAAACCAGTCTTAAGGTTATCACGATCTATATATTACGTTACGTACAAGGCATCTTTCTCTTCACGTGGTCTAAAGGGGGCAATTTCAAAATATATGAAAATATACATATTTCGATAGTGTATAATGACAACCCTAAAGAAACTAGGCGGCCCCAATGGAGCTAACTGCAAGCCCATTTCCGTCCTCTCCATTTCGCAAAACGCTCTACATTCTCTACGTTCAGTTTCTTACGTGTAATCTTTATCCAATGAACAAGCGATCAAGACTTCACATAGTACAGAACAGTCAGATGTAGTTTAGTCTAATCTTCCGCCTAGCCTTATTCCTAACTTATTTGGGGTCGGCTTTTAATCCAACCGAATATTACCTGAATATCAGTTTTTACACAGAGCGACTGGCATCCGACCTAAACCAACCCAAAGGGACAAAGTGTATTCGACGGATTGATTAGTTGTCAGGTTATTTGAAGGCACTGACATTTTCTAACGATAGCCAAAGATGTTCTTGACAACCGGGACCGAATTTTTACATGCCCACACGACGCATCGATCATCTTTCTATTCGGGCAATCGGGTGATCAGCCTGCATTGCCCTAAACCAACCAAGAAACAGCAACACAAAGTTGTTGTTCCCCGCGGGATTTGAACCCACGGCCTCCGGTTTGTAAAGCAAGCGCCTAAACCACTACGCCACGGAGGCGGTATATAGTTATATAGAGTTAAGTGTTATATAGTATAGTCTAATAATTTTTATTAATATAACAAGCCCTTACACACACTATCACCCACGTAAAACTATTCGTCGGTGTTATGGAAACATATAGAGTATAATTCTTAAACTGTACGTCACATAGAGTGACGCCATTGTGACTGACTGGATTTTGATTTTAATTGATGAATAAATGATTTGATTTTAATTAATGATTAGGTGAATCAGTATACATCCCTAAATATAATGTCATTTTAAGCTTCAAATGCCCCGTGTTCCATTTACACAGGTAAATCATTAGCCATTCTGGAAACGGTAAAGTATATGGGTGCAAACCATTCATATTTTCAGAAAACCTTAATTCTAAGTGACTCTCTAAGTTGCTTACAAGAGTTAATGAAACATCCGTTTCATATGAAACACACTTTTATCATTTCTCTGAACATCAGGGAAATCCTCTGTAGGTTCGCTAAATCTGGCATCCAGATTGTGTTAGCTTGGGTCCCAGGGCATATGGGTATTATTGGGAATGAAGCTGCTGATTATTACGCCAAACAAGCTACTAATATAGGGTACACCTTGTCACACATGCTCTTTGGCCTGACCACGCATGCATAGGTCTCAGAACAAATTAGTGCAATATTTTAATGTACTAAAATGGAAATATTATAGTGCCGTCCAGCCAAACGCCCCCCATCAGAGCCATGACTCAGTAAGTATAACTACTTAAGCTAAACGATAGCATCTATTATAATTTACCTTAGATTGGGTCATGTTTGTTCCCCATTGTTTTTAGCCAAACTACATATACACGATCACTCAGTAAATATGGTTTAGCGGAGGGCACTCTGGAGCACATATTTTTTTCTTGATAAAACCTTGCAGCCCCTCTCTATGATATTCATCCTAATAACTTTTCCCAGTCCTGTTAATATTCCCTTCCTTCTTGCCCTCTCAAATCCCCTCTTTTAAAAGTCCTAAATACATTTTTCACAATTGAGAATATTAGTCTTAAATAATACTAATCTAATTTTTTTTAATATATCATAAATGTTTGTATTTGCATAACAATTTACTATTTATTACATTGTATCATATTGTATTTTTACTACTCTACTAACAATTGTGTTGTCCTTTGTGCAGGTAATAGCAAATAGGTCTATGTTAAAAGTCTATTTACCGATCAAAAGTCAATTTCACTGGTCATTCTAACCACCTATTACTTGTTCTATTAAACATTGACATTTGACAGAATTATCAAGGTAACATTATTGGAGCCATTATAATGAAAGAAGAAGAAATAGAAGACTGTGAGAAGATTTTTTCTACATAAACCTTCCCTGAACATAATAACAAAGAAATACAAACGAATTGGGCCGTAAAAAACAGCTATTTGATTTATGTATGAGATTAATTAACAAGATCGACGGTATTGATCGTGGTAGATGATAGTATTTTTTTGGGAAATTGTATATTCTCCCCTCTTCTGATTTTTACATCCCTCTGGAATAACAATTATTTTCTCGGTGTTTCCTTCCTACTAACTCATAATGATCGGTTCTGAAGTAGAGACGTAAAATCGTCATCATCATTTATTTTCATTAAATGTTACATTTAGTTAACATATTTATAATATATTTGAAAATGTCGCTCTGAATTGCTTATTTGACATTTTTATTTCGCGTCACTTCGTGACTACATCCGCGTTGAATGTATTTATTTAATTTCCATCTAATAATGAGTCGCTAGTCAGCACCATATTGCTCTCACCGTAGTCAAGTATTAAATTGAGAATCATCAAATATTTTATTAAACTACGCACATAAGCCGCAGCAATGATTTCATTTCAGAAACAAGAGCAAGCTGATTAGTTTATTTAAAAAGAAAAATATTTTGTTAATCAAATAGAGATATTTGTTTCTTTGTGTAAATTTATAGTATATTTTACATATCTCCCCTTTTTATCAACTTCAAAATAGGAGGAGGTGCTCAATTCGACTATTTTTTTATTTTTTTGGTTGTGTGTTAACGGATTTTTTTTAAAAAGTTATTTTTTTTTCAAAATTCCTTTTTATTTGTTTTCTTTTTTATAGTTACAACGTGGTACCGTAAACTTTTCTGTTTCTTTTTTAAATAAAAATAGACTTTTGAGGTTCGCTTCATTGTTTTCTGTAGAGAATAATTATAAAAATCATTTTGTGAGTCAAATATGTCAATTTTTTTATTTCTTAATTTATAGTACACTTTCCGATATTCGAAATATAATGAAGTATGTTAGACGACGAGATTTTTTTTCTTTTTATTTGGGACAAAAACAGTATCACAATATATGTCATATACAAATGTTTATACAGGCAATTCTTCAACTGAGCCACCAACAACATTGCCCGCAATTTACTTTTATACAAAAAATAATTAAGTATTTATATAAGTAATGTAGGTCGAATTATGTAGCTGCTCGTTGTTTACATAACCCTGAATACAAATTTCATGGCGTCAACATTCTTATGTATTGAAATTTAGTGTCACGTAAATATTTTAACGCTACGATCTTTCGGTTTTATAAATCAGTGGCATTATTTATGTATTTGGGAAACATATAACATTAATTTATATATTTAAATACATATATACTTAGGCCAATTAACCTTTTTTTACATAAAACTTTACTTGCCAATTGTTTTGTTCGAAAACATTTACAATAACTTTAGAAGTGGTAAAAGAGCGCTAATACTGAGAATATAATATTAAGTATTTAAAATAATTAGATACAATTAACTACATAAAATGACCTAATCGAAATTAAGTTTGAACAAAATTTAAAGAATACATATTACCTAAAACACAATTTGTTTATTTTTAGTATATAATAAAATGCAAATTGGTGAACGTGCGGCGGTCAACCTGATATTGTGTAAATTCCATCTTTAAGCATCCAAAATAGTATTACGTTATAGGCATGGGTCAATTCAGTGATTTTTCACATGCTATCGGTTATATAACGTTCTCATTGTAGGCAACTATAATGTGATATAACCGATAGCAAGTGAAAAAACAGTGAAACGGCCCATGCCTACACACTTGTGTAACTTATCATTTCTAATGACATTCAATTAAAACAAATGCTTTGTTGCAACTAACAACTATATTACAAACTATAACAGATGTTTTGATAATACACGATATTCTCTTCTTTTAACCGGCTCCAAAAAAGGGTTCTGAATTCAGATGTTAATTTTATTTGTATGTACTGATTTTAAGTTTTTTGTTATTTGAAAGTGTTCGAAGTTATCCCATAAAATTTTCAAAAAATCAGTTTAGTAGTTTGTTTTTTTTTACATCAAAACATGTTTTTAAAGGTACACCTTTAATAATAATGATCCATTTATTCGCTTTAAAACATGGTAAACATAAAAGGATGTCAATTGGTTTATAATATCACATGTTTGCCAAGCATGGCATGCGAAAACTAATATTTTAATGGTATGTTGATTTTAAAATAAAGAAGGTTAGAAATTAAGGTGTTTGAAGTCGGTTTTACTAATTGTCTGCGAAAATAACCTTGTTAAGATGTACTTTACTACAAACTCTATCACCAGAATAAACCAAAATTTTCCCCTGAATGCCGAAGGTAGGTATTGTATGTCAAACATCTGTGCGTGTGTTTGTTCTGTTATTTATTAAAGTCTTATGTACCATGTTTAAATAACACGACTAATAAAGATACTTTTTTATAAACAGGTTTTTCCTGTAACTTACTGGGTAAACTAGATTGAGGATTGAAACGAAATCTAACAATTCAATCAACTGACTTCAAAATAAGGAGAAGGTTCTCAATTTTAATGTATATTTTTTTATTAATTTCAATAGTATAAACGTTTATAATAAATTTCTAATTTCTGTTTTCATTTCATTTCATTTTATCATAAAATAATATTAATAAGTATTAATTAGTAGTAGTTTTAGGTAAAGAATGTGCCACAGCGACATTCGAAAATTTTCTTTTTGTATGTATTTGACCTATTATTTAAAAGTATATAGTTACGACATGCTCTCATGCAACTGTCATAAAAATCGGTCCAGTAATTTCTTCTTCAAATCAACAGAACTGAAAAATTAGTTTCTAAAAAGTTCACAATTAAGGCGTTCAAAATAGTTTTCGCTGTTTTCTGTGAAAATATTTTTTGTTTGTGTAACAAGGGATTTTACACACATACATTTCACATACACAAACACCTAGATCCAAAACAATTATCTGTAGGGCGTACAAATGACTGCTCCGTGCAGGAATCAAACCCACGCCGTGCAACACTGACGCCAAGGGGTTGGAAACTGCGCTGTCATCTATTCATTTTCATGTAACTCTAATTCAGTTTTAATCAATTATTGTTATCTAGTTTTTAATTGGCCTCGTAGAGATGTTTAACTTGTTAAGATCTATTTATTACGATATGGTGGACCGTATCATAGTAAATAGATCTTTTGATAGATCAAACTCTATGCAATAAGACTGAAAGATGTTTTCCATTAATCTGACTTGCCTGGAGCAAATAAAATAAACTTATATCAACTTTAAGCCTTATTGCATTGAATTTGAATAACATCCTCCTGATCCAAAATCTCAAAAAACAAAGATTAACCGATTTCGCGGAGATAATATAGAGCAAAACTATTTACATACGCACAAGTGCACTCTTCTTTGACCCTTTATCCCATTGGGATGGATTTCAGAGACAACCAGAGATAGAGGTTTAGTGACTGGCTTTTAACGTGTCCATCAGATGGCTAGATAGTCTAAATTGGTAGACAATCGGTTGATTAGCCCATATAACCTTACTAAGAAAATCAACGACACAAAGTCCTCGAACCCACTACTTCAGATTTGTAAGACATGTCATTTGTAAGTGGTGTTTTACGTGACAGTTAAATAAAAAGAAAAATACAGATCAAGATTATTTTACAGATTTTTTTTTATTAACAAAACGATTTCAAACGACCTAAAAGTGTAGTGTTAAGAACATGTTTATACGTTACTTTGATTTAAAAAAAACAAACTATTTAATCGGTTTTTTGGAAAATTTTATGAGTACGTTTCGTAAGCATACCTTTACAGACTAAAAAAAACATTTTATAAATCAGTTCAAATGATAAAAAATGTGCGAACATATTCAAAAAATAGAAGCATCTCGAGAATCTCTTTCTTTCTTGAAGTCGGTTAATAACAAAATAAGGAGGTTCAACTTAAGATAATAAGACTTTTTAGTTCCGCCAGCTCCGATATAAGATTACGACAAGCTTTGTAACTGCCGCATGCTTTGTAATATTCGACTTAAAGTCATCATCGCTCTAAAACCCATGCAACGGAAGTATACGATGTTTGTATGGCTTTCATGTGAATGCCCTTCTACTTGCGTGGGAACCCATAAACCATAGAAAGATCTTCAAATAGCGGTACTGTGAGAATATCAAGTATATTATTGCTTCAACGATTTATTTTAGTTTTAACCGACTTCAAAAAAGGACGAAGTTTCTCAATTCGAATGTTTATACGTTTTAATTATGTACGTTCACACATACCTCTGCCATTTATACCAATAACCGATTTAATATTTCTTTTTTATCTTATAGGGGATATTCATCCGGAATGGTCCCATAAAATTTTCAGGAAAATCAGTTCAGTAGTTTTTCTTTTAAATCGAAAAAACAAAATTGATTTTATGTATTTTGTGCGTCTCTCCGTCATTTATCAATAAATTTCATAAATATATTTTTTATATGATAGAGTAATCTGCTTTTGTTCCTCATAAATATTTCCATATAATTTAAAAAAAAATCGATTTATTTGTTTTGCTTAAAAAAAATTAAGAATGTTTGCACATACCTCCGCAACTTATGAGCTGACCTAAAAAATATTTTTTTACCTGATGGAATACACTTCCGCAATGGCTCTACAAAATTTTTGTAAAAATCGGATTAGTATTATGTTGGTAAAATCAAAATAACGGAGAAGATATGTTTCGAAAGTACACTTTTAAGGCGTTTGAAGTCGATTTTTTTGATTTTCTGTAAAATAAGCTTATGTAGAAAAAAGGAGGCAATAAGGTCGTTGACCTACAGAATTACCATAGGATACATACACATACTTAGTTTTATTTGTATGTTTCGTAGCATATACATATAATGATATAAATATACTAAGTTATGGAAACTACGTAAAGCATGCTCTATGTAGTAAAGTACTAAATGATAACTTAAAAAATAGAGCTTTCTCAAGTAATCTTCATAATTATGCAATTCAGAATTATCTCATATTTTAAGAAATCTGTAGCCAAATGTAGACAAAATAAAACTCTATATAAATAAATGCATATGTATATTAATATATGTAAAATCAATTAACGGTGACTCTATTATAAACGACATACATTTATCGTGACATAAAAAATATAAGATGTAGAAATATTAAAATGGACGTGTTGAAACCGTATCCATTTACTATGATCGATGGCCTTGATGACTAACAAAGGTGTTATGCAAAGAAAGTTCCGCATGTAAATACACTCCCACCTAACTGTCACTTACAGTTATACCCAAATACGTACCCTGTTTCCAAAACAAATCCGCTCACACTTGCTCTATCACGTACGCACGTATTCACAATTATTTCACATAATTATCACAAATAAATATATATTACGAACTGATTTATTCCACTTATATTAACATCGTCGATCCCACGAACTCACTCCGCCAAGTTTCAATCGTACTGTCAAAAACTTGCACCACCGGTCTCTGAGACTGGATGTGTATTGCAGTTTTCTCCCTCGCGCATCTTACGCGCGAATAGCACGCGTGAAAGAGATGGATATGCTACGTGAGCTCCGTCCTGTACACTTTGCAGATAGCGCCTTTTTGCACTAGTAAAAGTAACGGGGTTTTTCTTGAGATGCGTGCTGAGATGACGATATGGAGGTCACTGTTGTTAGAGTGGGACGAGAATAGTCGGGTCGCGTTTTTAAAGGGCGCACAGAGTAGATGCATTAAGGTCACGGGAACGTATTACAAGCTTTGCTTAGTCTGTGGCAAGAACGTAGAGCTTAGGTTTTTAGTATTTGGCTATTATTTCTAACCTGAATTTAACAATGCTCTAGTTTAATGTTATATTTACTATTAGGGATATACAAAAAAATTGTAGCAAACTAATTTATATTTATAATAAAAACATTTTATTCACGTCCCTGTGGGATTTAAAAAATCGTTCTAAAAATATCATACTAAAGACATAAGCTATACGTGAACATTTTAAGTGGTAGAGCATAATATATTTTTACAGCTTTTGCTGCATTTTTTGGGAATGCCGGATGGCCATGTCTACTCTTTCCTTTTTCCACTCCTTTCCTCTTAGAATCCATAGTCCTAACCCCATCGTATCCAAGAAACCTATTGTATCTAATTTCCTAGGTTTATAACGCACTCGCGGCTCTTGCGCGTGTCTATGGGCGACGGAATCGCTTACCATGACGTGAACCGTCTGCTCGTTTGCCTTCCTTTCCGTAAAAAAAAATTAAAAAATATATATAAGTAAATCTGGGTAGAATTGAGAACCGCATCTTTTTCTTGAAGTCGGTTATGAGACTAAACTGATTTTATATGACAAACTAAAACACTCATGGAACTTAGTTGTACTATATATTGATTTAATTAGATATAAATATGCATAATAATCCACCATTTTCTGCAAATCCGACGATAAGAGAAAGTTTAGAATTTAAGATTTCTTTTCATAATTTTTATTACGTTATTCCAATTTTATGTTAATTTTCTTGATATAAAATTATCTAACATTTGCGTTTGCTAATTATTCTGCTGTGCTTATTGCTTTGCCGGGCATATACTTAATACGGTAGAAGCGCCTTAGGTGTTGCTTAAATTCGAAATGATCTTGCTTAATCCATAATAAGTTTCTAATAAATACATTCATTACAAAACATATAAATCGTTTTTTTTATCTTAAAAGTTCCCCACGTAAGATAATATGATCATTATGAGCATTGCATTGCATTTTTTTGTGTAATTAAGTACTAATTATTAGCACATATATTTAATAGCTAACACGATGCTTTGTCATTATAAAAACATAACTAATTAAAATTTTCAATTACAAATATAACAGAGTTTTTTTCCTATCCTGCTTAGGCACAGCGATCTGTTTTTCACATTTAGCTGATTATTTTACTGTTCAGAGTCAGGTTATGTCATTTAGCTGTAGAGAGAGTCCATTGACCTCTCTTACTATAGTATGGCAAATCGATTTTTGAGGGTTGGTACACTATTTCTCCTCAGTCTTGAGTGTAAAATACTACCAGTGCCAGTAAGTTTTGTAGCTAAAGCATTTACGTGTTCTGATAGCTTGTTCTGGTATTTGAGACTTCTTTTTGATATTTCTTGCCTCACAGATGGTAGATTAAGGTCTTGTAGAATGTATTTGTTACTGATACATTTCGGGATGTTAAACATGCATCTCATGGTTTTTGTTTGAAATCTTTCCAGAATATCGATGTTGCTGTTTGAGGCAGTGCCCCAGAGTTCAATTCCATATGTCCATACCGGTTTGAGTATTGTTTTGTAGATCATAATTTTACTTTCATTAGATAAGTGTGATTTTCGTCCAATTAGCCAGTACAAACTTCTCAGCTTTGTATAAAGTTGTTTCCGCTTATTCCAGATGTGTTTTTGCCATGTCAATCTCCTATCCAGATGCATTCCTAGATACTTGGCGCTGTCAGATTGTGGTATTTGGGCACCGTTCAGCGTGACAGGTGGGCAGTCACCCTTCCTAAGACTGAATGTGACGTGTACGGATTTATTATTGTTCACTTTTATCCTCCATGTTTCTAGCCACAATTCAATTTCGGAAAGGTGTTTTTGTAGGGTTT
>JAOCPS010000030.1:3392945-3404081 GCA_025505425.1 Graphium colonna | reverse complement strand
TTTGTGGGATTTATGTTTGTAAGACGCCCTTGTAACACAAGACTTTGGTCTTATAATTAGGGCAGCGTTTTTTTTTTAAAAAAAGAAAAGAAAAAAAGAAAAAGAAATTTACCTATAGATGCTTAATATTAACTACATATATTAAATTTGTATTAATGTCAATTAATTTTATCTTACTGATTTGTAAATGCTAAAGTTTTGTAACAGCTGGTAGTTACGCCTCGCATAAGTGTACACTTTACTCGTGATCATTTAAAGTGAATTTCACAAAAAAGTAACCCTATGATTTTTATATTTTTTTTATTCAAAGGAAGACAAAGAGCAGACGGTACACCTGATGGAAAGCGATCCCGTTGCCCATAGACACACAACATTCGGAGAGTCACGCATATGTTGTCAACCTGGGATATTGGATAGAATAAGTTTATTGGAAAGGATGGGTAGAGATTAAGGATTTGGGGGGAAAAGCAATTCGTAAAGAGAAGGGTAGATATGGCCATCCGGCATTCCCAAAAGTCATGCATACTTTATTTTATGCTGACTTTATAAAGTGCGGTGGTACTTTCCCGGGCGAGCGCGGCCGTAGAAGTACAGTAAAAGCTGTGAACGGACTCTACCACCTGGAGTATCTAGTATTTTAATTTTACAATTAATATTGCTATTGGGGCTGCCCTTATTGTTATTAATAACAGATCCATATCCATAATTTATAACAACTAAAATATTTTTTTTATTTTTCACGAGAAAAATCAACATAAAATTTAATTTCAACATAAAACAATAACAAACATTCCATAGTACATTCACGACATTTCGCATTCCTAACATAATAAGAATTTAAATGCGAAGCATTATAATATTTTTTTTATGTCCAAAGTCCTTATTTGGCAGCATGCAATTTGAGTCTCGTGCGAACGAGATTTGAACATTTTTTGTCATTTTTACAAGCTTATATTTAGTTTCATCTGACGCGTTGTCTGTACGAATGGAAGTTAAATTTCAACCACTTCCTGGTTTCCTATTTTGCTGAAATTTTGCTAGCATATGTATATCGCTTGACAATGTATTAGTAAGTAAGTAAGTAAGTCTTTTATTTGTAAAAACATGGTTAAGAAAAACATTTAAACAGATGTGATGTCATTATATAAAGCTCTACATATTTTTTGCTTCAAAAGAAGCGTACAAATGGTAATTTAAATAGTCAAAATAATTTTAGATTAATTAATTCCGAACATTAAATATTTAAAGATTTAAAACATGTCAAAACCCAGAAAGTATGTTAATATGAAGTTGATCTGATGCTGGAGCTGGAAGGTGGCCGACGACGCTAACCCATCGAGTTTGGGTGAGTCGTCTTGAAGAGTCCTATACGCCTAAGAGAGCTTGTTAAGAAAAAACTTTTTTTTTATTTGTATTTATTAATAAGGAACGTTAGCACGTAGTGATAATTCTAAAGTCATTCTGAAGCAATTGCGGCACTAAAACAACAACTCAATTGAACAAAGTCGAATAAGAAAAAGAAGAAAAGTCAATAATTGATTAACAAGGAATGATTATAATCAATACTAATATAACAAGACAAAAGAGTTGTTTTGTTTGTTTGATTGAACTGGCCGACCTTTGAAATTACCACTTGGAATTGGATTGAACAAACTTTTCTTCGTTTTTGATTTCATGACACTACTATCTCTAAGATTTAAACAAATTGAGTGTCACTTGCTTGTCATAAATATTACTATAAACTAGTCATAAATATTACAATGATAATACGTTAAGCAAACACTTCAAATAAAGAAGAAGTGAAGAAATCCAAAATTCTTTTGTAATATGTATTAGAAATACATAATATATTAAAACAGCCATTACATACACTACCATGTCGTTTTTACACATGACACAGATATCCAAAATTCCAAGCAATTTCTTCTTTATTACCCGAATTGACAATCCATGAAAATTACATAAAAAGATGGAATATCGACCATCACGGAGCTATTTTCTCTAAATAGTTGTGCAATGGTGAAAGATTAAATGGATTCATCAGCATTTACGTAACGGGTTCCGGGCGACGCCTGGGCTACCGGCAGTCTTCGGCCGCCCGGGGTCACGGCGGCGTTATTATGGCCCCGCTGCTTCCAACGGCGGCGGAGCGAGATCACGATCTTATCGCGGTGTGGTCCAAGCAAAGAGATACTACTTCGCAAAAAGTGAAGTAAACAGTCTATTTTTGAATTATCCCACTGCTAGGCTAGGGCCTGCTCCAAAACGAGGGGCATAAGGCATAGTCCACCATACGGCCCTAGTGCCGATTAGTGCACTTCTCATATTTTAGCAATTATTTCGTTGATATGCAGATGTTCTCACCATGTTTTTCTTCATAACATGAAAGTATGCATGACTTTAGGATTGTATGGCCATTTCTATCGTATTCTTTTACCAATCCTTTCCCCTCCAAATCCTTATTTTCTGACCCATCCTAGCTATTATTAGCTAGGGTGGGTTAGCTTGTTTTATCTAAATTCTGAGTATGGGAACGCACACGTAACTCTTCAGATATTGTGTGGGATTACTCAATAGAAGGTGATCTTTATGTTGTGCTAGCTTGCCAACTCTTCGCTATAAAGAAAAAGACTAATGTCCCCCAATTTATTTTATATATAGGTCCTCCAGCCCAAATTATGGTAACGGCAGCCAACATATATAGGTTTTTTTTGTAAAGAAAGGAAGACCAACGGCATGACAGCAGACGGTTCCGTTCTTGTCGCCCATAGACACACGCGACGTCCGGAGAGTTGTTCAAAATAATGTTATTTTCTGGCCGAAAGAATGTATTTATAAATGAGTAATTTTGCATGTTTAATCACAGCGGCGAGACACTTTATATCGCACAAGGGCGGTAAAGCAGATAAATCTCCAGTTTTTTTACAGTCTATCGGACTGTGCAGCCGACGGGACGGCTATTTGAAATGACCGGAGAGAAATTAGAAGCAGGATCAAATTTATACTTATCCGTCCTGTGTATTGATTATCGTATTATCTTAGCAGTCTGGTGATCAGGCCGCATTACTTGCGTAGGTCATCAAATCATTGTATACACAAAATTGTAAGCCAACATCATTTTAAAAGAGCAACTGCTGAGTTTCTCGCCAGCTTTTCTCAGTAGAATCTACTTTACGAGCTAGTGGTAGCTTATATCTCTATGTAAAACTTGACCCTTCATAAGAGGGTTCAAGCGCTTATGTAAATAAACATATTTACCAATTGAATTTTGAAAAATACAGTAGTGGAGCAGACCGAAAAGTACACCGATAGTAATTTAAAGAATGTCTTTTAAAAAAGATATATTATATTTATAAATATTGCTCTTCCTATAGGCTCGATAACCTCAATTCTAGAATTATAGATAGCGTGAAAACCGCCTATCATTGGATTTAGTTAACCTTTAGTAATAAAAGCGATTGGACTTACATTGTTAGTTGTTATTATTTGTTAGTTTAAAACCGCCTAAACTTGCGTCGTGCACCGCACATTTAAGCTCCCGATAATCGTCCGCTGAGCAAACAAACTCGCGCTGACGATGCGCACGAGTTTTGCAAACAATCGATCTTCACACAGGATGTTCTGAATTACACCGCTAATTTATTTACTATCGGAAGATATTTAAACAAATCACGTATTTCTGATATACCGGTGTCAGTGTAAATTATGAACAATAAAACATTATTCTGAAGGTATTTTTTGATAGCATCGTATACACTAACAATTCCAGGGAATACAGATGTGTTACGGTGAAAAGTTGTAAAAAAAGTAGGCTTGTTAACATGATTCAACTGATGTTAAGTAGTAACCATTGTCCATTGATACTAACTGTGGAGAGAAAAGGTATCGATCCTTTTCATTATCAAAATTGTTTTTAATCTGGGAGTTTGTGTTTGTAGAATGTATTTAACTAGCAACACAAGCCATGGAACGTATAGTTAAGGTAGCAAAAAATATTATTTCTAGCACATTTGCACGAGTGTTGCAATTCTTGTGTAAATGTTGTCAATCATTGTTAATTTTTATTATGATTATATTTTATCGTATTTATATATTTATCTGAATAGTTTACGTTAAACAGAAAACGTTATATGATAGCTTTCTGTAAAAATGTGAGACTAATCACTTATTTTATGTACGTTTTTGCATACACAGATTTTTATACATATAGATATAAGTTTTGATAAGTATAATGTTGAAAAAGATCTTTATCTGCACGAATAAAAGAGGTACTCGAAAAATAATTTAAGAGAAAACATTTTATAACATCCTGTATTATATTTGGCTGGGCGAAATTATACAACGTGCAATCTTCACCCGTAGTCCAGGATGTTCCCATCATCTACTGTTTATTGCAGAATAATATTTTTACTTTCATCATCATGGCTGAGTTCCCAATATGAAATAGTAAAATCACGTTTTTTTTTATTATTTTTTATGTGTATAACATCTTGTAATATCGCAGTTTTTACCGTTCGTGAAATAAAACAACCAAAAAAGAACGCAGATGCTTGTAAATATTATTTTTTTAATCAGGAGAATATGATAGTATAGAACTAAATAACAAATAATTAAGGTTTCTATATTTTTGTAAGTGACCAGCATGCACGGGTTATATTTATCTTACTCTTAGGCCCAGGATGCAGAATATTTGGGGTATAGAACCAAAACCTCATACTCAAAATGCTCCTCTATAATTTTTCAACAAACGATTTAAGAACATTCTGTATACAGAGTACCGTGGGAGATAGTCTGCGTGGTTCTCCGCGGACGCCTGGAGCGGAGTGGCCCCGTATTACGTGGCGTCTACACCACTTTCCACCGGCGTGAGGATATTGCCATGTGAACTATTGGTCGGGGCAGCTGCTAGCCTGGGACCTATTACAAACTACAAGATAATATTTTTCATTGACGACTGGTTAGCGCAGTTACTAAAACGTTGGCTGCGCCGTAAGTCTGTTCGATTCCCACCTGGGGGAAATATTTATATAATCTACAAGTATATGTTTTGTCTGTTGTCGCCCTTGTAGATCTTACATTATGGCTAGCGTATTTTAAAGTAGTTTTAAAAAAAATATTGTGTTTCTATAAATTTCTGACTGTTATAAGAATTGTTGATGCTGATCATATTAGGTTTTCGAATGACAAACACTGACCACCCATTGCGTACGATAGCTGCTAAAAAATACGTATTTTTAACCCTTCGAAATAAATAGATATTCGCTAGATACATTGTTAACAGCTTGATGCAGCACGCCTAGCCTAATAAAAGATAGTATAAGCTTAACATATCATTGAATAAGTACCTTCGACATTGAAGATTAACTTTGCTATTATAAATAATTATTTTCACGGAAAACAGCGAAACCGAGCGAAAACGAAAGCGAACGCTTGCGAAACAAATTTTTGAGTTATTTTGATTAACCCCTTGAGATAAAAACCCTGTCGAGTGTCTAAATTATTATTAAAACGAGTTAAGAATGTCATAAGCTTTATTAGCTTAAAATAAACAAAAGCTAAAAAAATTGCCCCGACAATTGAGAGGGTACAAAAAGAAACTGTTAAAGCGATTTTTATGATAATATTTGGTTGGATTAGAAGCCGACCCCGAGTAATTTGTAAATAGGGCTAGGAAGAAAAAGGATTGAGTAATTTTTATTCCAGACATAAATGTTATTATTTTTTGTGTATGGACAAAGATTGCCAAACGGGTTGATGGTTGACCTGATGTTAATTTATGTGAAAAGATTTTGCGTCTACGTCACTTGTGTCGGAATGAATAGATATTAGACAACTGTAAACGGCTTTGATTTTTTGAATATTTTTTCTTCTTCAAAAAATATGTTTTTTATTTAATTTTTCGTATGTTCCACCGGAGATCGTGAGTTTGAATCTCGCGGGGGGACAACTTGGTGTTGTCGTTTCTTGGTTGTGTTAGGGCATTGCGGGCTGATTACTCGATTGCCTGAAAAGAAAGATGATCCATGCGTCGGATAGGCATGTAAAAATCTTGAACAGTCGTTAAAATATGTCAGTGCCTTCAAATATCCTGATAACTAATCAATCTTTTACATTCAATTTATCAACTTGTATATGGATTATTCTAATTTTCAGGCAATATGGTGATCGGCTCGTATTTCTTTAACTGAAGTAAGAGAAAACAATATATAGACATTGTCTTTGGTTTGTAAATCAGGGCCCATTGCCATTATGATAGGAAAGTTACATAAATAATACAAGATTAGAAGAGAAGAGACAAAAAACGACATAATGTGTTCTGTTATAATCATGTAAAAAATAAACTACTAGGCCGATATTTCAAAAACTTTTCAGATCATTTCAAAAGTGTTCCCTTACAGATAAAAAAAGAATTTTTAAAATCGGTCCAAAATGACAGAGATACCGCCAATATAAAAAAAAACATGGAGGCATTCGAATTGAGAACCTGTTCCCTTTTTGAAATCAGTTAAAATTATTAACTTCATACTGAGCTATACATTGTTTCGAGTCCATGGTTTGCTTCCGTGCTTTGTGTTCATAAATAACAATAAAATCGTTCTTTCTTCCGTATGTCAAGTTTGTTAGGCTGGTGATTGATGTCTGCACAACATTTGCTGCAGCGCAATGAATCAGTTTTATTTAATTAAAAACCAAGAACGGCGCAAAAGGGAGCATAAGTAAGTGTCGGTTTCAAGAGATTGGCTAGCCGTAGATTTACGAGTGTATTTATTTTGTTTTATGGCTTATTTACTAAGCTATATCTATAATAATGTCGTTTAACTGAAGAATTTGTTAGTTTGTTTGTTTGAACGCGCTGATCTCAGGAACCATTGGTCCGAATTGAAAAAATCTTATGGTGTTCGATAGTTAATTTATCGAGGAAGGTTTCAGGTTACAACACCACGCATTGACCAATAAAAGTAGAGTATAAATAAGTTTATTTTCAGAGAAAATTACAAAAACCGTCTTAAAACGCCTTAAACGTGTACTTTCCAAACATCTCTTCTACGTTATTTCGATTTTAAAAACAAAGTACTAATCCGATTATTATAAAAAAATTGTAGGACCATTGTGAAAGTGCTCCATTAGATAAAAATATATATTTTTTCAAACCAGTTTATAAGTTGCAGAGATATGTGCGAACATTGCTAAATTTTGTTATTTTTATTTAAAAAAACAATCTAATGAACCGTTTTTTTTTTAAATTTGTTGAGACCGTCTATGAAGAATTTTCTATCATATAAAAAAAAGTAGAATTTTTGAAATTGGTATATAAATGAAGGAGATACACGCAAAGATACATAAAATCGATTTTGTTATTTTGATTAAAAAAAAAAACTACTGAATCGATTTTCCTAAAACTGTTATAGGACCATTCCGGAAGAAACCTTTATAAGAGGAAAAAGAATTTTTAAAATCGGTCCATAAATGGCGGATATATGCGACATAAAAAATATATAAACATCCGCATTGAGAACCTCCCTCCTTTTTTGAAGTCGGTTAATTATAAATGTTGCAAAAACGGGGAAAACTTACACGGGTGGTCCCACAGGCAGTAGCTAGTCTGCTCATATGCCTTGCTTGTAAGGTGAGCAACATTTTTGCTGACATGTTCAGAATGTCGCCGATCGTAAGATATAAAATATAGCAGACTTTGTAAGGGGCAATTAATACTTTTTGTAATACCAGTATGTAATTACGACGAGACGTGATATTTTGTACGCCATTTTGGTTTTTAAAGGGCAATAAATTTACACTATCACCATAATAAATGTTGGGCTGTTTCGGCTTTTATATTTTCAGCAAGAAACAGGTGGAATGCTGCTTCAAGCTTGCTAAAAGCCGAATAGTTGCCAAACTTTTTGAAAAATGAACTTGCTGAAAATTATTCATTATGTATCTTAAAAAGCCTATTTTTGTATTGAAAATTAACAATGGTTTTGAATAAATACTGTTTTATTTCACCTCTTAAAAAAGGGATAGTAGCCTAGTGTGGAAATGTTTCGGGGACTAGTTGCTTCGTGCAGATATAGTTACTTCAGTATGATTTTTATTTTGGATAGAAAGAAATTTATATCAATTAAAGTAACCTTTATTATTTATTTAACTTAATAATAGTGTAGTGTGTGTGGCATTGAGGCCTGCGGGGGTCACTATTTATTGTAGTAAAGCGCCAAAACAAATTATATTTGTAACATAGTGTATTACAAACCGGGGCATGTTCCGTCCGAGGGAATCCGGATTTTACCCTATAAGTTGAAAAAATCATAGGCAGTTGAAGAATAGGTTTGCTATATTATTTTGTATAAGTGATTTTCATCCACACATCACGTCTGTCTGACGACGGTACTCTTCCGTGTTTAATACAGCTGAAGTTATAGGAGAATCAAAGTACTGTATGAAACCCGTTAATAATAAACAATAGCTGTAAAAGGTCATTACCTAAATGCAGAAATATAGTTCTAGAAATAAATTGTAAGCTTTGTGGCTAAGAAAAATATAACTTACAATCATTTTACAAGCATCCCAACCGTAGGCGTCGATTAAAAGATATCTATAATTAAATGTAAACTTTTAAGGTCGAGCATTACATCTTTTCACAGCTTTTGCTGCATTTCTACAGCCATGCTCGCCCGGGGTACCACCGCCCATTACAAAGTCGGCGTAAAATAAAGTATGCATGTTTTTGGTGTTGCCGCATAGCCTTTCCTGCCCTTCGCCTTTCCCACTTCTCTCCACTCCAAATCCGTAACCCTGACTCAATCCCATCCAATAAACCACTTCTATCCTATTTCTTAGGGTGACAAATTACTCATAACTCTCCGGATGTTGTGTGTATATGGGCGACGGGATCGCTTAATATCAGGTGAACCGTCTGCTCGTTTGTCTTCCTTTCCATAGAAAAAGAAGGTTATGGTCCGAGAGCTCACTGACTGTGCTTGTAAAATATTATTTAGTGTAAAGATAGAATGCAAAATACTTTTGATTTTTATCTTTATCTATTAATATTAGATACATGACACGGTGATTTAATTTTCTGTTAATTAACTGCCAAATAAAATAAAGTACATTGTTCATATTCCATAACATAATTTCGTTAAAAAAATTATCATGAACGATGTTGTGATTATGACCAAAATTGCATTAATTTCATGCCCAATGAAGAATGCCCGATCCAATCTTATATTCTGACACAATACTGTGTGCAAAGTATTGGAAAAATGCCGCACCCTCTTATGCCTGTGCGGAATATTCAAATTTAGAACCTACTTGTGAACAGGCAGAAATACTCGGGACTAATGTTTTTTATCAATTTTGCATAATCGCACTGCAAAGTTTGCGTATTGTATAATTAACTTGCGATGCTCATTTGTAACTTCGTTATAAATGTATTCATTATATAAACGCTAGGAAGAAAACTTACCATGTAAGGAGCTATTGACACTTACAATTCCGTTCAGGGATAAAATTAATTTCTTTCCAGTCCACCATAGCCATGTTTTACCATTTTTTAAAATTTCATACATTGTGCGATGCACTAACACGGTAACATCCATTTTCATAATGAAAATGTGGGAATGTGCTTGTTGGTTTGTCTGCCTTGTTATGTATATCTATATTTTTTTTGCATAAATATTTTATATGGCTAGTGGAGGCTTTGTTTTTTGCTGAAACAGCCCGGTGATGCATGAAATCGAATAATAATATGGAGTGTTATTTATTCTAGCAATATTTAATTCAGTATAAATCAATTTCCTGTTAATGATTTTATTAGGGGAAGGAAGAAAAACGAGCAGACAGTTCATCTAGTAAGTGATCCCGTCGCCCATGGACGCACGCAACATTCGAAAAGCCGCGAGTGCGTTCTCAACCAGGGAAATTGGATAGAATAGGATTAATGGGTAGAAGGGATCGGGATTAAGGGTTCGGGGGGAAAGGAGTGAGAAAAGAAAAGGGTAGACATGGCCATCCGACATCCCTAAAACTCATGCATATTTTATTTTATGCTGACGTTATAAAAGGCTGTGGTACATCTCCAGGCGAGCGCGGTCGCACAAGTGCAGCAAAATCAGTGAAAAATGTTATTCTCTACCACCGGGCGCGCATTAAATTCTGTTTACTCGAGGCGAGCCTAAGTTCGATCCCCGGTACCGTCATCAATTTAATTTTATAATTGCCGCCTCCGTAGCCTAGTGGTATGGGCGCTTGCTTTACAAACCGGAGGCCGTGGGTTCGAACCCCGCGGGGGAGACAACGACTTTGTGTTATTGTTTCTTGGTTGGGTTAGGGCAATGCGGGCTGATCACCCGATTGCCTGAAAAGAAAGATGATCGATGCTTCGGATGGGTATGTAAAAACTCGGTCCCAGTTGTCAAAAACATCTTTGGCGGTTGTTATAGGATGTCAGTGCCTTCAAATATCCTGACAACTAATCCGTCCTTCGAATTCAGTTTATCCCTTTGGGTTGAGGAGGTTGGATGCCAGTCGCTCCGCGTAAAAATTGAAATTCAGGTAATATTTGGGTGGATTAGAAGCCGACCTCAAGTAACTTGGGAAAAGGATAGGATGAACAGATATATATTATAAAATACAATATTGATTTATCGTGGTATCTTATATAAACATGACAATTTATATTACATTAGAAATTTAAGACTTCAGAACTCCGTCTTACGAATTTTTGATCAGGCCACGAGTCCTGACGCGAGTTTAACATTTTATACCCATCCCAAAAAGAGCTCCACACTGCTGACAATGCTTCAAAAACATACAGTGGAATTGAGAACATCCTCTTTTTTGACTTCGGTTAAAAACGAAAGAAAATTAAAAAAGGGCCCCCGTGCGCGAGACTGAGAAACCTAACCCTTTGTGAGCGAATATTCGCACTTAGTGGCGTAGCTAAGGTGTGAAGTGGTGCCGTTCGCGAAGCCACTGTAAGTATATTTGTATTTGTAAGTACTTCTTTAAAAATATCTAGAATGGTATTTAGGCCTACAATATAGTATATCGCCCTAATAGCTCTTTTTTTTTATGGAAAGGAAGACAAACGAGCAGACGGTTCACCTGATGGTAAGTGATCCCGTCGCCCATGAACAC
>JAOCPS010000030.1:3244581-3254805 GCA_025505425.1 Graphium colonna | reverse complement strand
TTAAGTGGGAGGGAAGCTAGGCGTCAACATTGGTGCGAAGCAGCATGGGTCATCTACTTTATTTTAAAGTCTTTCTCTTGGACATGTAAAATATACAAAGAGTTGCCAAAGCATTACTAATCTTGAACATAGATTATTGTAGAGAAGAGAGTTGCAAGCATAAGGAGACAAAGACCGTAGAGTTGGCCATCTACCAACTTCGAACGAGACGTACTTTAGTATTTGCTGGTACTGTATGGAACATATTCTTAATATTACTTTTGAATGTTTTGTTCTAGATATTTGCTGTGAGTTTTAAAATTGTGACATATGGTGGCCCAATATTATATTATGATACACAATTTATTTATTTAACTCTTACTTATTGTATGCCTAATAACAGTCGAGCACAGTGAATTTTTTAAGTTGGTAGAGCATAACATCTTCTATACACCTCTTGCTGCATTTATACAGCCGAGCTCGAATAAGTTCCACCGCCCCTCACAAAAGTTAGCATAAAACAAAGTATGCATGGCTTTTAGGCTTGCCAGATGGCCATTCTTAACCTCTTCTTTCCTCACTCCTTCCTCATCTAAATCCCTAATATATTCCTCCAAGCTGATAAACCTATTCTATCCAAATACTCAGGCTAACAACGTAATTGCCAGTCACACTATCTCTATTTCTTATACTCTCATTAATTTATAGAGCAGAATTGAAAGAGGGTCTCTAGAAAAGAATTAAGAAGGCTGTCGTCATAAAACAGAAGATCACAAAATTAGTCCATAATATAAGACGAGGAAATTGAATTATTAGAATTTCTGAAATTATGAAGAAAATTTGAAGCAAGCCATTAAAGTCGCAAAATTCGTGTTGTATTTTGGAAAACTCATTATGAAAATATAAAGTCACTAGATGAGAAAAATACACAACTATGATTCTATTACTGGTAAGTGTTAAAATAAAAGAAAAACAATGTCACCTATGACAGCACTATGGATAAAAAATGTAGACGACGTAAATAGTGTTAGTTACATCACTAGTCCGGTTTCTATTGTTCGTAAGGATGGTAGTGTTGCAAGGAGCTGCTTTCGCCGCATACGACACCGTTTCGTCCATTCAGCAAGTTGCATTGTTTACGGCACCGCTTTCGAAATGCCCACACGTTTGGAGCGTAACGTCAGACTTCGCTGGTTCGGCTGTTGTAGCGTAACAGGTTCGACGCCTGGCCAGAAGCTATTGCGAAAAAACATACACAAGATACCAACAAAAACATGGGATACGGTAGGCAAGACAAAATACATTGTTTCACGTGTACACTAGTGATGTAGCGATTAATAGTGATGGGCGTTTTCTTGTCGAGTTGAAATTGCATACCGGGTATTTAATCGACTCTGCATTTTTTTTATATTTATAGCGTTGTGCACTGTAGAAACTGGAATGTCATGTAGTGTGGTGTCGAGTGCACTGTATACTCTCGAGACAATTTAGCATCTATGTTCCGTCCAGTGCATAAATAACAACGATTGCATTGCTCCCAGCAGGAGGTCTTTATTGCATTTGTTCTTTTTTTACAATTGCCTGGTGATACTGTAATTGTTTTTTATTAAAAGTGGCAAACGAGCAACCAGTTCCTTTTACAAGTTTTGTTTTTGCACCATTCTGTGCTTTATGTGTTGGCTCTGTCTGTAAGTACATGCAGGATTCAAGACTTGCCGAATTTTAAGTTTATGGTATATAATGGTCCATAACTGAAATAAATTGGCCCACTATTTCAGAAGCAACAGTTGTTTTAGATGCAGAAAAATTTTGCATTTACGTTATCAGGGAAGAACGTAATGTCGCAGAAAGTGTTATAGCGTATACAGGGTGACTGTTGAGTCTCCTTTAATATTCAAGGACGTTTTATGAAGAGATCGTATATGAATAATAAAAGTGTTATTAAAAATAAATATTGATTTATCACCGAGTGAACATAATCTAAAGTTGTGGCCGGGAAGTCGATGACCTGCGGCGACCTCAGCTGAGTAGGCATCGCACTGTACAGCCACACTTCATTAATGTCCCTAACTTTTTTACATAAATATGATGGTAATCGGCTACCAGTGCTTTCCTTTCATATCGACGGTAACTCAACCAATCAACCTGTATAGAGTACTGAGAAAAAAAAATAACTTCTAGGGGAAGAGAGAACTAGAAAGGTTCTTTCTGCTTAGTAAGTTATACATGCATCATAATTCGTGAAATGTTGGAAAAGGAACCCGGTATAAGGAAAGTAGAAAAGACTATGGATAATATTGTTAAAACCAGTGAAGCCATGGTCAGATATTAGTCTGGCACAACTGTATATTTCTTATGCACAGTAGGCAGCTGTCATAACATCTTCAATGTTTATGTGTTTTTTGCAAATCTCTTTTATGTTTAGTTAATTTCCGTAATTGAAAATCTTAGATCCGAAAGCGCCGGACTTGGTCGCTTTAGGTTACATGGGTTTTATCGTCTCCGAGTCCGCTCGTGTATCGTTTCTACCATTTGAACTGTACATTTATCGCACGGCCACAGTGTCGGACGGTGCGTTGCCCAACCGATAGCCAATAAAAACTCACAAACGGACATAACCGGCGGAGATGAGCATTTGACGAAATAAATTCGGTATCTGAGGTAACGGGCCGGCGAGATACCGGATACCGGCCGCCGGCAACTTTATGGACCAATAAAACTCTGAGCCTGTGTCCCCGTGGCGAGCGAGCGCTAGACGAAAGTGTACGGATAGCAGCAAAAGCCGCCGTTCGCTCCAATATATCTATAAAAATAAATACAAAAGTAGGCACTACTTTAGTTTATTTTTAATGTTGAATAAGTGTAATTATAACGCGTATAATCGACGCGTATATATTTACGTTTTTTCTGTATATTTTAAACAGTTTTATTTTAGTAAGTAGCCTCTCTACTACTTACTAGTAAAAGTCAATTTTAATATATTTGATAACTAATAATTATTATTTATTTAAAAATTGAACTGTATGTCGGTAAAGAACAAATATGTCCGATGTGTAACAAATATATTTACATAATACGTATATAGACATTTAATGGTATATTATATATTAATCAAGAATATTTGTGAATAGAAAAATTCTAGACAAAGTACATAAATACCTATTGCATATCATGTCTTTTTCACAAAACAAAATATGTGTCAAGTAATATGCCGACGGTACTTTACGTATTTCGTAAAGAGGACTATAAATTCAAGGTTATTTCGTTATTACAGAGAGATTGTACAACATTTGTGGGTGATAAAACCTTATCACGTGCCGTAACTCATTCCGCGATCGCTTAATATTTCACACATTCGGACGTTAAGATTCGTTTTACTAATTTTCGCCTCCTCGCGGCTCCATAACGCGTATTACTTCTGCTAATTGAAATAGCTCTCTATTTCAAGCTGTTAAGAATTTATAGTATTGTTATAGCTTTTGGAACGTGTTGGGCTTACCGCTGCAGGATAGGTGGCTGGCTTTCAGTGGCGAAGAGAAAGATTTAGGAAATCCTTCTCTTTACATACGAAAATCCATAGGCGATTTAACGACAAACTCCCTAAAGCGTCGACATCACATGGCTTTGATTGGTTTAGCTTGCCTCCCATACAATTATACACTCTTTCCTTTTAACTACAGCTCTCTATACCGCGATAAAATGTACAGTCTCTTTAGTGTCGTTATATAGCGTTTATATTTTATTATAATTTTATTTGAAGTATTTTCTAAGCTATTTGGCTAATTGACCATTTTAAATGAGTGCTTTTGAACATACACATACGAGTAGATACAACGTATTAAACTTTGGTGTTAATCATTGTCTACTTAACTTCTTTTATAATTAAGAATTTGTAACAGAAATGGAGGATTTTAGCGATCAAATTCGTAAGTGATTGATCCATCCACCCCTTGTTGCATCGCGAGCCTATCATTTAAGAGTATAACTTAGAAAACAATATTGCACATCATAAGAGCACACAAGACAAATATCATTAATTATACGAATTATGAATGCAAAGGGCGACTTTGGTTTTGTTTTAAAACTTGACAGAAGATATTGAGAAGATATTTTAATATGATATTTACAATATCTAGCTCAACGATGTTTAAAGCTGTTCTATTTCTTTTGCCATCATTTCACACGTTGGTCCTTCCTGGTCCATCAACTTCCTTTCTAAGTACAGCGCCGTATACGATCTTAAAGGCAACAGCTCACTAACAAACAGCTGATCGCACAAAGCCAACCTTTAAGGCCCTCCGTATAAAGTCACTTACAATCGCTTCTTTAATACCTCTCAAAGGACTTAAGAGTTGGCGCGGCGTGCCCGTCGACCGATGCTTGGTTTTTTACGATATCCTTTATGGAAAGTGGAAGTTTGTAGTCTCGATACCCTTGTGTGACATGTATGGCGTTTATGTATTGTAAAATTACACTTAAAAGACGTATGGCATATTTTGCATACTTTCATAGAATTAAATTTGAAATCTGCTGACACCAGTGATAAAATAATCAATTTGATTGGTACGGTTACTATTTTCAACGCAATATACGAAGAGTCGCGAGTGTGTTATCAACTTTGAAAATTGGATAGAATAGGTTTATTGGATAGGATGAGGTCAGGATTAAGGTTTTGGAGAGGAAAGGAGTGGGAAGAGAAAAGGTGGCCATCCAGCATTCTCAAAAATAATGCAGACTTTATTTTATGCCGACTTTATAAGGGACAGTGGTAATTCACCGGGCGAGCAGCAAAAGCTCTAAAAAGATGTCATGCTCTATCACTTAAGTTATTTAGAAGTTAAAAAGTAAAATTATATCTTATAGCTTAGTTTAAAACCTAACAACAGAATAAATAACAATTGAATGGCGATTTGTAGTTCCATGTTCATTATAAAGTTTATCTAATATGCTTGATTTCTTAAAACCAGTTCTTATTCTGAGTTTACTTAGTTTAGAAAATACTCTGCGTCAAAACGTGACATATCCAGCTTAGAGATAGACCGGCAACATTTTTCCGTGTAGGTCACAGCTATGGACACCGAAGCCAGCACAAACCACTTTCACGCTGTCCGTGTTATGACGGAAACCAGATTCTGTTATACAATGCTGGTCTCCGTCGAAAGTTATTACTAACTCAATGTTTGTATATTACGATTATTTATTAAAGAATTTTTTTTTAATAAACTGGTATCTTCCACATAAGATAGTAGGGCAATACTAAAGGGTTCACTTGTTGTTTGAATTCAAGGCATTTTCTATTCTTGCCCAATACCCTCTGTCTAGAGGGTATTGGGCGTAGTCCACTCTCTAGGCTTACTTTACTTATTTTTTACTCACTGCCGAGTGCCATTTAGTCCAGCTCTTTCTTTTCTGCCCCTAGACACATGCAATGTTCGGAGAGTCGTCAGTTCGTTGTCAACCTGGGAAATTGGATAGAATAGGTTTATTGGATAGCTGACTTGCTGCCGGGTGCCATATAGTCTAGCTCTTTCTTTTCTGCCCCTATTGTTATGCATACTTTATTTTATGCTGACTTTGTAAAGGATGGTGGTACTTACATGGGCGAGCGCGGCGTAAAAGTTGTGAAAAGTTGTTATGCTCTACCACCTTATGATCAGTAAAGTAGATTTAAAAATAAATAAATCAGAGATGTCACTAATATTAGGATTTGAAGTATGGATCTCAGTTAGCAAGTCTCTTTTAGCAGCCACCGAGCATCCGTCACTCAACATGTTTTAATATTCATCAAATCTGTGCCGCAGCAAAGTCTCATAACGAAACGTCGTAATGGAAATCAATTTATTCCAATGAAACTGGAAGTGGACTCATCAACGCGGAATGTATTAACTCGTCGACGTGATAGACTAATGCGTTCTAACTATAATCAGTATCCAAAGCAAATAAGACATCACGCCCATAAAGTGAAGCTTAATACATTCATGGATTAACATAGTTTAGCCATTGACTTTATTTCTTACGAGCCGTGTGTATAGCTTCCGAGTAGACGGGCCTGCTATTTGGCACTGTGCGATTGTTGAGCTCAATCAGGGCCATTTTACGATTATGGTAATAGAGAATCAATAGACTGAAACCTAGGAAACGTATCTTAAGTGCTAAATATGGTGTTGCCACTTTTTGCCGGCTGTCACGCCCGACCACCGTCTCCGATGATGAGGTGGAAATGTCGCGCTTTTTGTTGTCAACCAAACGGGTGAATTGCATCGCAGACTGGCTGTCTGATGTTATGGCTATCAGGAATTTGTTATTATTCTTCTAATAAGAGTCTTGTCTATGTATACGATTATTAATAAGGAAAACATCGTGAGGAAACTTGCATATCTATGAAAAATTATTTCTAAGATATGTGAAGTCACCAATCCACATTGAATTTCTAGAGGAGGCCTTAGGGCTGCAGTGAGATAAATTAGGCAAGTTTTATTTTACCCTCAAGATTGTAACAAAGAAATTATTTATAAAAGCGCCAATAGCCTCTTGGTTAAATATACGGATATCCGATCACGTGATCGAGGGTTCGAACTCCCCCATTCGACTGTTCCACCAGTCGTGAACCATATCCTAACACAGGCCTAGAGCTTAGTTAGAATGGCAAAGAAATATAATAAAAAATTCATTAATTTGCTAATCTTTTTTTTTAATTGTCTAAAGTTTACCTCTAGTAATCTTTGAACTGGAGTAACTTCATTTTGATCTCTGTCCCCTGTACAGGAACGCGCAGGCAGAATAGCATTACAGTCAGTTCTATGCTGAAGTTTTTTGCTTAAACACCTTCGACTCGCGTTATAATTAAAAAAAATCTTCTATCATCGGTTCGTAATAAAAATTTAAAGCTACTAAGTTATATGTTTCAGGTCATATACAGGGTAACTGGTGAGTCATATTCAATGTTTTAAGACGGTATATGTGGAGATCATATAGGAAGAATAAAAGTATTAAAAATAAATATTGATTTACCACTGAGTAACACAATCTAAAATTTAAAAATTATTACGTAATTCATGCTCATCTGAGACGACACTGCGTGGCCGGAGCAAGACTCGCCAATCATATCAGACCCTATATAGAGACGTCTAAAACTTTTGAAGTATTTTTTGCACTTGAAAAATCAAACAAAATGGTATTTTATTCGTGAAACAAGGATTCAAACCTTAGATTATGGTCTTAGATTACAAGAGCAATATCGTATTCATTTGTTCAGCATTTTTTCTGCTTTATCTTTGCTTAATTGTGCTAAGAGAAGTGTGGTTTTAAAAATTATACATTTTGCAATAACTATGCAATTATTAGGAATTGAGGGAACCACATAAATCTAGTAAGCTTCTATAAATTAACAAAATTGGTGTCAATAAGCATTCAACTTTGGTATCTTAGCAATTGATCGAATAGCTTTAAATTATTCTAACTGAATTGATAAAGCGAGTTTGTTTATTTTAATATATTTATAACGTTTTGTAGTTTCTAACTCAGGAGTAGAGAAAATAACAAAGTAGAAGAATATAATGTCTAGTCGATTATCTGACACTTTAGAGTGTAGACATTAATAAATTGCACTTTCAAAATATCCGAGAAAAAAAAGCATGTAAAAAAGATGTCCAGAAAATCTTTTAACTAACTATAGGATACTAAATGTACATACGAGCGAGGCCAGGGGCAAAAGCCAGTACTGTAATAACAACAAGATGTGCGTCATTATACGCAAAAATATGATTCGTAATGTATACAAATCTCTTTGCTTCAGATATTTCAAAGGTCGCAATGATATAAACCAAACTACTAAGTTATCTATCGCTCATAACAGTTTAGTAAAACATTTTACAATGATTTTACGTATATCTTGTTAAATAGGTTTTTTTACGGAAACAAGACAAACGAGCAGACGGTTCACCTGGTATCAAGCGATCCCGTCGCCCATGTACACACACGACATCCGAAGAGTCGCAAGTTCGTTGTTAACCTGGGTAATTGGATAGAATAGGTTTATTGGATAGGATGAGGGAATTAGGTCGGCATTAGCGATTTGTAGGGAAAAGGATTTGGAAAAGAAAATAGTATAAATGGCAATCCGGTAAGCCCAAATGCATTCTTTATTTTATGGCGACATTGTATGGGTATAATCAATATTGTAGATGTAATAAATCACTGAAGTGAGCGTGTAATGCTTATTGTTAACACGAATGCAACATTTAGTAGCGATTTGCAAAAGTATGCAAATGCCTCAATAAAGCGAAAGCCCCGTTCGCTCGTGCGCTTACGGTTACACCGCTCGTTAAAATCAATCTCCAATAAAGGACTAAACACACTAAATTCAAAATATCTTTATTCACATAGACGCTTACACGTTCTAATGAAACGTCAAATTAATACATTGTCATATTATAAGAGGAAGCTACCGCCAGCTCGGAAGGGAGATTCTGCTGAGAAGAGCGGACGAGAAACTCAGCAGTTGCTCTTTTAAAATAAATATTGTTACAAAGTGTAGTATACAGTGGTTTGTTTCTACCTGTTTTAAAAATCAACAGTATCATCAATACATTTTTAATGTTATAGTTTGCTTTACGTACAAGTGTGTTTCTGTCTTTACTCTTAAATTTATATAAGGGAAGCTCTGATATATAATCAAATCTAATAGCATCTCACGATCATCTGGTAACACAAGGATGACTTATTTAAAATATTTGTTTTTAATAAAAGTTGATGTTGCATCAGTTGATTAAGGTTGGCTATAAACGTGATGGCTTTTAAATATGTATTTGATAATGTACGTTCATAGGCAAAAGGATTAATTTGTTAAATTTAGCAACGTACATGACAGAAATACAAGGAACAATCATAAGTTTATTCTTCCTGTATGTAGACTGAGAAGACTACGCAAATGTTTTCTGGGACAATGTATACGCGTTTACAACAAAATACCTGAAAACGTTCTAAATTTATTTGTTAATAAATAAAAAATACTATTAAAGGACGTTTGTGTGTTAAAGGATATTTTGATATTCATGATTACTTAAATGATAACATGTCCCGGTAATGAATTGTTCGCTCCACGTTTGTTCAAGTAAAATTTATTGTTAGTAAATTTTATTACACGCTTGAAAAAAATAGTCCCGCTGAGTTTCTTACGCCGGTTCTTCTCAGGTCAGTGGCTTTCTTGATATATCTGTGATAGTATTCTTGACTATCAATAAACAAGTGTTATAACTTCTATATTGAATGAAGAAATTTGAATTTAATGATCCTTGTCACCGATTTCAGACGTGGTAACCACTTTGACTCTTAGTAGGTTCGGCACTCATGCGCCCAGAGATGGCTAACATAGACGATTTTCCCAAATTCGTTGCTCGCGCAATAAGGGCACTTGAGGACGCCGTTGTGGTAATTATAGTTATTTATCTACGTTTCGACTCAGATTAATGTCTCTTACAATATATTTTATACTTCCAAAAAGTCTCACAATTTTTTTATAAAAATCTACCTGTTTTTTAAAATCAAAATAACGGAGAAGATATATTCCAAAAGTACACTTTTAAGACTTTCCAAATCGGATTTTGTATTTCCCAATGAAAATAAATCTGTTTTTTCTAGTTATTACAAATATTAAGTCTTGTGTTTAGTTATTCCTTTCATGTTTAATTTTCCTCGCAATGTTTAATATATTTTTTTTATGATTTAAATGAATCTAACAGTTATCAATTCGCGTATTAAAAAAACAAATGACAAATTGCATATTTTTATGCCATGTTAAAATTACGTGTAAAATGGCACTAAGTATAGTCATATATCACGGTAGTATAGAGTGTAAAATCTGTTTTATTTTTATTTACAATATATAAAATTTAACAGCGTCAAATTTCATACTCGAAAGTTTTCGCTTCCCTTAATAATATTACAATATTATAGGGTCACTGGTGAGTCACTTTTAATATTTGAGGACAATATATGTGGAAATTATATATAAAGAATAAATAAGAAAAAAAAATGTAATTTCAAAATAAAATAATAATTGTCTTTTGAAAAAACTAAATCGAAAATTGAGTAATTATTTTCGAAACCCATGTACATCCTAGCGGACACGGCGAGGGCGGCCGCTTTCTAAATCAATAAACTGCGCCAACCGGCCATCTATTCGCTGCTGGCATCGTGTCTTTATCTGTTTATGTGAAAAATTGGGAGAATGAGATTTTGAGAATA